>WTSP01003151.1:41987-78430 GCA_025331215.1 Actenoides lindsayi
CATCTTATTCTCTCCCTGCGTGCCGTGCTGACGGGGGTGGGGGGAGCAATAGGAGGGCTTGGTGGGCACCTGGTGCCCTGCCAGGGTCAACCCACCACAGTGACACCATGAACATGACAGTAATCTCACTGTTAGTGTCCTGCAAGTAGCCTTGTTTCAAACAAGGCTCCTGGTGGTAGAGATTTTGTCTGCAGTCTGCCAGGTGCTCTAGTGACTGCAGCACACATAGGCTGCCTTCTGCCACAGAGGCTGCTTAAAAATATGAGCCTAAGCACAATACGTGAGCTCAGGTCACCCATCTCCAAAGTACAGATGCATGGGTAAGCCTTACACACTTCCCAGGTAGGATATATAGCTGATAAGGTAAGCTTTTTTTAATCCATTTAAGGTAATAATTTTGATGTGTCGATTTATTTTAGTACTTGCTGGTTTTACTTGGAAGTTTAAAGTCTGCAAGCTGTAAAGATTACAAATAATTCAAACTACAACTGTTTGAGGGGCAGAAAGGAAAAAAATTAAGCATTTAAGGCTCATTTTAGTCAGACAAACCACAGTCAGCACTAGGGATATGTTATGCTGATTCAAACACATGGCAGGAAATTTTCCGTGCTTGAAGAACTTGCAACTGAAATGGGCAAGGAAGGAAGAGAGAGAACAGGACCAGCAAGGTGAAGAGTGATGCTACATGGGTGACTGGAGAGATGTAAAACCTGTCTCTTCTATTTGCAGGTTTATAGTCATGAGAAGAAAGATTTTTCACACAAGGAAGGTAGCTTCAAACACTCTCACTTTTTTCCTCCCTGCCTCTCTCTGCCTCCAATCTCCTTGTCGAAGTATCTCACAGCTCTTTAGAAATGTCCGTTTGCTTTCAGAAGTCACCTGGTGAGCATCCCACAGTTATTCTTGCTTTGCAGACACACCCAGCAAACTAGGTTACTCAGGATAGAACTGTAACTCAGACTGTTAATGCCCTTTGTCCAAAAATGCCTGGTTGTCAGGTCTGGTTCCTGACTCCCAGGGCTCAGTCAGCATTCCAGCACAGGCCAGCATGGTGGCACAGCAGTGAAGCAGCTGTCCCTCTGCTTTGCTAACGTGAAGACAAGAGTCACCTTTGAAACCACCCAGTGTTTCCCAAGGGACCCAGCATGGCAAACAGCACACGGGACCATAGTGGCTGTGGTCCCAGGGCTAACTGCACCATCAGTGTCTTCGAGTTTGCTGTGGGCTTGTACTGATGTTAGCAGAGCAGGCTTTTAGCTCTGTACAGACCCTTAGATCTTTCTCTTTCTCTTTGGTTTCACTTCTCCTTTTGGTCCCCCTCCACAGGTATATGTTTATACTTCTACAAACAGCGATCATCTGTGTGTGTACAAAAAAAAGCCCAACCTTTGCAGTGTGCCAACGCATGAGGGAGTAGCTCACATTTTCAGTGCAACCGTGCTTTAATGCCAGCATAAGCACCTGAAATTATTTTTTAGGACTCTGTTGTCATCGTGGAAGTTGCCACAGCTCCCGTTTCCCTGTGCACATCCACTCAGACTGCCTGTAGCAGTTGGGATGAAACCAAACATGTACTGCAGAAGCGCAAAGCCCGGCTGTTTTACCTCCTCACCTTAGCATTCACAGGGGGAAGGTGCTCCCTGCAAAGTGTCCTGCTTGAGTCCCAACAGGTGGGAGGGAGGCCGTGCCTCTTTGTATTAAGTTCAGGAGAGTTATATTAATCCCTGAATGGTCACGTTGTCTGACAGCCTTGCTTGCCAAGCTGTGAGCGAGAGAGCGGCACGAAGCATACCAAAACCTAATGATGTACTACCAACATCCACGCCAAAGACAAGGCCATTTAGAGCAGAGAGACAAGCTGAGTTAGCATAAAAGAAGAGGCATCAATCACTATTCCCCCAAGACAATGGCGATAATTTAATGGCTGTTTTTTAAGAAGAACTGACACTATACAGAGTTTGAGGAGAAAGGTCTGGTAGGCTTCACCTGCAGCTGAGAGCTATTTGTTCCCATTGTGCCAACCAGAGCGAGGTTTGAAATGGCAATTTCTGCAGCTGGCATCATATGCATCAAGTTATGCTCGCAACTAAGGGTTTACTTTAAATTGTTAGTTTTTCTGGCTCAGGCTGTTATTAGTGAAGCTTGAGTGACTTTACTAATGAATTAACCTTCTGTTGAATTTTAAGCTAAACTACTGAGCAGAGTTCTGTAGTGCATTTTTTCTTCTCTTAAAATAATTCAGCTTTTTGAAATTACTTCCCTTTAATCCACTAATTCTATGACACTTTCTTTATCAGGTTCACAGAAATTAAAATCAAACTTAGGACATGAATTTGCAAACCTATTACATTTAGCTGAGTTGTATATCCACATTCTATAGCCCTTTGTTTGACACTATTTTGTTTTTCAGATGGATGAACCAGCGCAGACATCCTTACATGTGGTAAGGTGTAAGGTGGCTCTGCATAATCAAGCCATAAGTATTCAGAGAGCTGAAGTCAGCAAAGTAGATTCACTCTGAAAAGTTACAAAAAAAGAAAACTATCAGATTAAGGCTGGAGGCATTTTCAAGAGGTCTTCTAGTCCAGACCATTGCCAAAAAAACACAGCCACCCTTACCTGTCAGATGGTGGTTTCTCCAAGCTATTCTTAAAGATTTCTGGTAATGAAAGCACACACTTCTCTAGCACAGCTCCACTCCTTCACTGTCCATAACATTAGCAAGTGTTTCCAGTGTCTTACTGAAACCTCTGTACTGCAGCTAAGTATGCTATTTCTTGTCCTATATGGACATGAAGAACATTTTGCTCCTTCTTTGCAGCAGTTCTTGGCTGCTATTTGAAATATTTGAAAAATATTATCAGGAAGTCCCTGGCATACTCTAAAGAAACCTAGTTCTTTCATTGTATATCACACTTTCTGGACTTGCTGTCATTTTCCTTGTCCTTCTCTGGGCTCTCTGTTCCCAGTCATGCAGGTCCCAGGCTGAGCCCTAGTGATGGGGTGGACCAGTGCTGAGCAGGGAGGGAGAGTTGGCAGGACCCAGTTTAGCTTGTAGCTCTCCTTGCCAGATGTTTGAATAAACATTTATTGGTTTGCATGAGACCTCTTGGGATTTCAGCATAAACACCACATTTTGGCTTTTGCAGTCTTCAAGGGAAATGTAGTAAGGACACTAAAATGCTTTGAAACAAGCTATCTGAGAAACCAGCAGTGCTCAGGGTCCTGCAGTGAGAGCTGGCTGGACTCACCAGTCCCAGAACTGAATTTGGTTTATCCAATAGATTTTATTTTTGTTCCTAACTGTTCTTCTGAGGGCTACACTTTGTATTTTGAACTGAGTCTTTCCATTTTCTCCAACAGCTATGGCCTGTGCTTTGGTAAACTTTGTTAGCGATAGCTGCTGAAATGCATGTCAAGAAGACAACAAGACTCTTTGACCATACTGAATGATTTCTAAAGAAATGGCTGGTTTTCACAGGTGCTTTCATCTTTTTCCAGATTCTAACTTCCATTTCTACATATCCAAATTCCTCAACACGAGCTTGATGAGCATGATGAGCCAGAGAGCAAGTTCTGACTGATGTGGCTGTGACCATCCTACAGGGCTAAGGAGTGGGACTCATGAGGCTCTGCCTTCTGCTGCCGTCATATATGGTACATTGAATTCAGTCCGCCTACACACCACAGATATCCCAGACAGAGAGTGGCAACAACAAGATAATTTCATGCAACATTAAGATGTGAAAGGAGCAACTTGTTGGTGAGCATCTCACTCATGCTGCAGGTGAGACAGGACTGGTTCAGCAGTGGCACATCTACAGTTTAAAAGCTCCAAGTTTACCTCAGTTTTTTTCTTCTGCCTTGTCAGTATGAAGAGGAGGCAATTTTCACTTTACATCTGGATTTCAGGCACCAGTCGAAATGTAGCTTAAGCACTGCCTTGGTACCAGAGCCTGACACATTCAGTTCTAGCACTGAAACCCTATTCAGTTGCAAAGTTGGGTTGTATCTGCACTGACAAGACTCTAGAGGAGATAGAAACTCCCATATCTGTGAGTAAGTTTATCCAAGTGATGTCAAATGTCCATCCAGATCATTCTAAATCCTTCACTCTGCTTCATTGCTGAGCCCACTGCTATTTCCAGTGGAACATCCTTCAGTGAAGCCATTACTACCTCACTGGGAAGAGCTGTTTTAAACTTCCTCAGAGGCTTGTCATGTGCTTTAGGGTTTCATGTAATTAATGCATCATCTGAATACTTCAGCCCTCCGTATTTTCTATCAGGTCCTCTCACCTCCAGGCTCCTAAGTAGACAGGAGGATACATGGAAATAAAAGTGTTTCTTAACCAGCTCATTCACTTGAGCAAGCCAAGACTGTTCCTACACAGTGTGCTCAGCCCCTGTGAGGAGGACATTAGCCACAGTCAGCTCGCTTCGTTTCTACAGTGGAGGGCAAGCAGAGCTGTTGGAAGCCACATTGAAAGTACTGATCCTTTCCTGGTTTTCAGAGATGATAATTCAAGGACTTGCAGTGCCAGAAGCTCTTTCAGCCACCTTCAATGTGGACAGTAGCTATCCATTCTGCCTTATGGTTCTCAGCTATGATATTAAGGTGTTATATATTGAATATTTGGTCTTCATAAATCTTGGTTCCCTGATAAATATTTGTCCTATAGATTGCCCTAGGTTACTAAAGAAGCTACTGCCAGGTCAAGAAATGGATCTAAAGACTGCCTGTCATTCTTCGATTATTTCTTAGCTACTGAACTTCTAACAGGGATGTTAGAAGAAGCTTGGGACTTCTGACTGTGCTGGAAATGTAAATCATCCCAATCTGTTTTGCATAGAGAACTGTGGACAAGTGCTTTATAAAATCAAAACTCAGGTGTGATTGTCATAACCATCAAAAGCAACAATCCTTGAGGTAACTCATGGCTGAGTCACTGACGCCTTGGAAAACAAAGACCAGGTCTCTGTCTGGCTTGTAGGAAGGACTGAGTGATATGTTTGGGTCATATTGGTGGTGTATTCACACAACTGCTTAGCAATTGAACTGTTACAAGTTGAATCAACAGCATATCTCCAGAGAACCAGAAGGAGATGAAAAATCCCAGAACTTTGTTCCTGCACAATCTGTCAGAGTGCCCACACCGTTGTGTGGTTCTGTGCCTACCTCTTTTTATCACATTTCCCCAAGGACAGAATTCCTGTCATGAAAACAAAATCCCATGTGAGCCTAGTAATCCAAGGGCATCAGTTCGAATTTACTCATACTTTTATACAAGTGGAAATCAGAAGCGATTCCATTGAAGTTGCTGGGTTTGATTCCCCAGAACTTACACTGGGAAGACTTGTTTGCACATGTTCAATAACTATCCAGACCGGAGGGGTTAGCATGCTGCTGTTTGAGGCAACAAAACTATCTAGAAAGGCAGCTTATGCATGGAAATGAAACTTCACCCTGACTAGAGTAATGCTGGTAGAAATGAAAATCTGGTTGGTTCTACCTTTTCAGGGCAGAGTGAAAGTAAATGGCAACATCTTCACTGGTGCAACTGGAAGATGAGATCCCTAGCTGTTTACCCCAGCTCTGTGCTCTTCTGAGGTGTCATGAACATTTATGGCTGAAAGTATGCACTTACGAAATACTTTATATAATGTGATTACAGTTGTGCTGTATATCTTCCAAAGAAGTAGATATGCCATCGGCTGGCATTCCATGATATTGCCACGCTTGCTCTGAAATGCCATCATCTCTAAGATTACAATGGCAAAGTAGATGGAATACAAAGTGCCCTTATTTTTATTAGAGATTTAACTAAGCTTTCAAAACAAAATAGGTAAAACCATGAGCAGATGGTGTGGAATCACACATCACTTGTGCGACTATCTAAGCTTTGGACAAACAAATAGCAGTGACACCAGTAGTGTTCATTTGACCAAACACACGGAAATATTTCACTTAAACAAATGCATAGCAAATCATTTTAGCTTTTCCTAAGGAAGTTTATCAGATTTGGCAATCAATCATCTAAGATGACCAAGGATACAGTGTCTTTGCTATAAATGTTCATGCTTGTCGTCATTAACATCATTTAGATTTTAGACTTTTTCTAATTAAGAAAGGTTCCCACCAGCAACAGCAAAAATGTCCACCACCTCTTTCATTATCTCAGCTTTTCTTCCCTTTAATTACTATTGAGCTCCTGGCTGATTAAATTAGGTTTTTTAGCTCTTTTCTGAAATCTTAGGGAAATTATCTAAAAATCATGAAATCAATTCCCTTACGCTGTTTTAATCTTTTATGTTTTGGGCTCCAAGAGGGACGGGCGGACAAGTGCAGCCCCTCGGAAAAGTGTGCAGCACTAGACTGCTTGCCAGCCTTCTATTGCCTTTGTGGACCATCTGGGTCAATTTCCTTCCAACTAAATGAAATGCAAATAAAAATTCCAGCAGTTTTTCAGCTGCAGGCTGCCCAGCTGATTAGCATGACAGAGGCCGGGAGATGAGGCCTGACCCTGTGCACTTCCCCTCATCTCATTAAGTTGTAACTCTACCGTGGCTGCATTCATGGTGTTTATTGACGCTGAAAGGCGTCTTTATCCAAAACTAGCTAAATTCACATTCAGAGTTTTTCCATGAAGGCTTGCCTGCTACAGCATCCACATGAAAGTGAACCTATTGTAGCTCGGTGATGTGTCCTGCTGATTCCTTAACAATCTGAGCTTTCTCCAAAAATGTTAGATTCACAAGTTTAAGTTCCATTAAAAAAACTAAGACCCAAGCATTTTAATAACTTCGTATTTTAAAATGGTATGAGTATAAACAAGTTTATTTCTGATGATGACAGTGCGTATGTTAAACTCAGACATGAGGAAACAATCCAGCCAAAGTACAGTAGCAAGCAAATGCTTGTATCATGTAGGAGTGCAGACAGACAACGGGGTATTATACTTATCCGCACATCAATCAGCAAGGAGAAGGATATAAGATTCAAGAAGGCAACATCTTCAGCAATTTATAGTGCTCTGAGAGTCACAGCTGGACAACAAAGAGAAATACACCTTCCAGCTGTCTGGTATTACATGTCTTGTCACAACTCTGCATTAAAGAAAGTGAACAGAACTGAAGTCTGGTGGGAATGAGTAAAATAACGGTTATGACCCTTTTATCTTTCCCTTGAGCTCCATAACTAGCATCCTAACTGGATGACAGCAGTTGCACTGCTCAGATGCTGCTGCTAAAGCTCTAGGGTGGACAGGTCTGGTGAGCAGTGCATTTTCTCTGCTGTGATATTTGAGGGTCAGGTGGGAAGTAAGGTAGACAGATTTGTCAAGGGTTAGGACTGGGCCAGGCTCTAGACAAATGACAGACACTCTCTACTAACCCCTCTCCCTTTCCAGAAGGGGAAGAGAAAGGGAATAAGGGAGAGAGACTTGTGGACTGGAAAAAAAAACCTAAAAGAGCTTTAATGAAAATAATAAAAATAAAATATATATATATATATACAAACACATACAAAATATTAGATCCAATCCCCCTGATGGCAATTACATCACCATCATCACTGATGTTGTGGGGCAGACAATGGGGAAGTCCCAGACTGAACTCAGTGGCAGACAGGAACTGGATTCAGGAGCTGGATTCTGGAACTACATTCAGGAACACACGGATCAGGATCTAAGGCAGAATGACAGAGTCCTCCTTGGACACCAGCCATTGAAGAATCACAGAATCACAGAATGATTAAGACTGGAAAAGACCTCCAAAGTCATCAAGTCCAACCATCTATCTTCCATTATTATAACCACTAAACCATGTCCTGAAGTGCTACTTCTACACATTTTTTGAACACCTTCAGGGATGGTGACTCCACCACCTCCCTGTGCAGCCTGTTCCAGTGCCTAATGACTCTTTCAGTATAGAAATTTTTCTTAATCTCTAATCTAAACCTCCCCTGGCACAACTTAATCCTGTTACCTCTCATCCTATTGCTAGATACTTGGGATACCAAAACTCACCGCTCTACAAACTCCTTTCAGGTAGTTGTAGAGAGCGATAAGGTGTCCCCTCAGCATCCTCTTCTCCACACTAAACAATCCCAGTTCCCTCAGCCACTCCTTACAAGACATGTTCTCCAGATTCCAGAAGAGAGCTTGACCCTTGTGATCCCACAGTTTTCTAATGAATATGATGTATATGGAATGGAATACCTCATTGGTCAGTTTAAGGTCACCTGTCCTGTCTGCATCTCCCCACAGGTGCAGCCTTTTACTTTCTGCACCCCCAATGTGGCACACAAGGTTTAGCAGTGACCTTGGTCATCACAGGAGCAAGTATGAGCAAGTATAAGCAAGAGCCTTTCTGCACACTAATCCTTGGTAGTAACTGTAAACACCAGGCTTTATGACTTCTAGAAGCAGAGGCTGCCTGCAAAAACATGCCATTAACTTCAGAGAGTGCAGTTAGTCAGAAGAGACTGAGCTGAAAAGTAAAATCACTGAATAGAATTAGTTCTGTTCTAGATCAAACCAGGACAGGACTGTTTCCAGGAGACATGGAAAGAAACAGCAGCTACTACAGCTTTTGGAAAGGAATAGCCAAATGCTCACATTTTCCCTACCATTTGAGTCTACAGGGCACACAGAGTAAAGACTAACTGCTCTCTTTTAGGGCTCCCAGACTGCGAACAAGAGTTATGGAGGGTCCAGCGCTCACACTGATGCATCCCTGGAGTCAAAGCCTCAGTTTTAACTATTTCTGCTCATGGTAGATGGATTGGAAAAAGACAACAAGGGAATTTTCACCAGAAGTCTGCCAAGAATCTCACAAGATGTTTTATGATTTCACTTGGAAGGAGAAGATGTGCCTTTTTTTTGTTGTGTGAAACAGCTCTTTTCACTTATGTTGTGCCAAGGCAGATACATGTGAGCAAATGTAGGGAAGTCCATCAGACATGGACTCTTTGGATGAGGTCACAGGAAGAGGTCACTGGGCTGTGAGCATCTCATCAAAGAGATTAACACCTGTGCAAGACTAAAACGTGAAGTCACTACAATCACAGACTAATTTCACAGGTCATTAGGAAATAAAGGAAAAATATTGCATACTTTCCAACTCCATTCAGAGGTCATGTGGAGCAGAGAATATTGAAGGTGAACCCTGTTTGGTTATTCCATGAAGAATAAACAGTAATTTACCCATGACTTCTCCCTAGGTTTTCCATCTCAGCTAATTAATTCACTTTGCTTGATATAGACAGATTTGGACAAATGTTATCTTGATCTGGGAACTGATACGCAATGCTTGGGTAGGAATTTTTTTTTTTTTTTTTTATGTTCATGGCACATTAATTTCTTCCCACTGATCCACAAGTTATTATGAAAAATAAAATCACATTTTGGATCTTTTCTAATAATCCTGTTGAAGTCAGAGATGTTATGATATTTTTTTATAGGGTTTTGATTATAGTCTTTGCTAGTTTGGTTTAGTTAGTTGTTGCCACAACTAACCATGATGTGGTAAACACTGACTGAACAAGCATCTCAACGCTTGGCTTTCCTGTTGTTTCAGGTGTTCACTGGATAGCTGAAAACCATGCAAAATTATTGTCACTCCCAGATGTGTTGTTGAAGCAGGTTCTTTGTCTAGGGGTATATAAACAAAGGTTTGGCTATAAAGGCTTTTACCTGAAAGTCGAGAAGGTGAACATATGGCAGAGCAATGAGAGGATGATGCATTTTGACCACTTGTATTTCAGCTTTGTGGGCTGTTGGAGTCATATTAGTTCAGTTTCATCAGTGACAGAACACGGCTAAGGCTTTCCTGAAACCAGAGTTTAAACCAATTTAGTCAAACTGGTAGAAAGGCCTTGTGAACATCCTTGTTTGTTTTAAATGGACTTCCCATTTTAACTGAAGTTAATGAAGAATTAATATCATTAAATTGAAACCAAAAAGCTTAAACTGTAGTGAGGGTATCTTCAGTGCACCCTACCTTGGAGCAAGTAGATGACTTCGAACGCTTTGGTGTTTTGTCAGGCAAGTTTCATGAAATGTTGCTTTTCAGAAGCAAAAAGAACCTGGAAAAGAGTCAGAGAACTACCTTTTTATCTACTCTGCACTGATGCGAACTTTGTTTGCTTCTGCATTTTCATTTGAAACCATTTCATTATGGTGTTTTAGCACTTAAAATCTTGTGAGAACCAACTGGTGACTTTCCCATCAGTAGCTATAACTTGGTTTGTGCTTTATGGGTTTTGTTATCAACCACATTAACTTTAATGCCAGGCTACAATGCTACTGGCAGATTATGAAGAGTGTTTTTAAATAGCAAGCTAGGACAACTGGTACCTGTATAACAAGTCCCACAGTGGATGGGAGCACGCTTGGAGCAGTGAGGAGCCAACCTCTCTGTTCCAAAGAGACTGGAAGAAGGGAGAGGAATGCAGTGGGTACATGGCATTTCATATTGAACTATATCCAAATACAAAGCCACCACTTCGAATTTCCTGCTGAATGCATATTTGAATTATAAAAAAAAATAATAATTTTTCAGGATCCTTGACAGATTTTGCTTTGGTAATTCAGCATGTTTTCATTTTACAATTCATTTAACTTCAATAAAGTTAAGTGTTAGGTAATGATAAAATATATGTGTTACAATAACACCAGTATTAGTATAAAATATCAAACCATTATATTTTGACTTTATCAAAGTGGAATATTGTACAATATTATCAGTATGGAATAATAAAGTCAGGACAAACCACTGCAGCTTCTTCAAACTGAAAGTTTTCCAGGCTTGGTATCTTCCTTGGACACATTTTGATTTTGACAAAGCAGTCTTTATGATAAAAAAACTGTCATTAGGAGTTCTCATCCAGGTTCACTTATCACCGTTATCTATACAACAGAATATGGGAGTTCAGAAATTTTTTCACTTGGGAACATGAAAATAGTGGTAGCCATGCTTTTTCTTTTACGTGTCAGTTTATTTGTTTATTGAACAAGAGTAAAATTTTTAATTTTTTTTTTTTTTTTTTTTGAGCACAGCAGGAAATAGAAAGTACAAAGCATATTGGGTCTGACTGAGCTGGAGTTAATTTTCCCCATAGTAGCCCTCCCAGTGCTGTGCTTTGCATTGAGAGCTGGAAAGGTGCTGATAACACACCCATGTTGTGGCTGCTGCTGGGCAGGGTTCGCACAGCAGCAAGGTTGTTTGTCAACATTCCCCTGCAGTGGGATGGAGTGGACAAGATCTTGGGAGGGGACACAGCTAGGACAACTGACCCAAACTGACCAAATGGATATTCCATACCATATGATGTCAGCTGAACTATAAAAGCTAGGAAAAGGAGGAGAAAGGGCGTGGGCATTGGCTTGTCCTACAGAGCAACCACTAAGCGTTTGGAGCTTCACTTCCTGAAAAGGCCAATCACCTGCTGATGAGAAGTAAAGATTAAATCTTTGGGGTTTTTTTTTTGTTTCCATGCACAGTATGACTTTGCTTCTTCATTAAACTGCTTTTGTCTTAGCCCATGAGTTTCATCTTATTTCCTCCCCCCTGGTCCAGCTGAGAGGAGCAAGGGGAAGTGATAGAGTGGCTCAGTGAGTACCTGGTGTCCAGCCAAGGTCAAACCACCACAGCCCTTTTTGGTGCCCAACGTGAGGCTCAACAACAGCAGTTTTACATAAATTGCACTATAGCTTAGTAGTTATTGAGTGGCAAGTTTCTGTGTAGGTCACGGGGTTTGGTGGCTATGCTGCATACGCTGCCTATCTTGCTATTTTGCTAAGCTTAGGAACCCGTTAATACAAACAATAGCTTTGTGCTTTGCCCTGGCATTGATTGTCCTGTTGTCCTGGGGGAATTACTTTGTAGGAGGGATGAAGGCACTTGGAAACACACTGACCCACATAGTGGCTATGTGCTCAATGCTGGCTTTGGTGGTGTTATCTCCTGGAGATGATGAGGGACTACATCTCCCTCCCCCTGCCAGCAATTGATTTGAGTGGATTTATTGTGCAGGATCCTGAGGTTCTTGTCCGCCCTTATGTGAGCTGTTTAATATTGCTCACTAATACTGGTGGCATGTCGTGGGTTGTGTGCAGCCTGGTCTCATCTTGATGTCAGAGAAGAAAACTTCTGGGTGGGCCAACACCAAGATGTGCTCTAAGGTGGCCCATCCATGGGTGACAGGGTGTGTGGAAGGATTTGGGCAGGTTCCTAGGACAGTTATCACCTCTCATAACCTGTGACTTTACAGCAGAACAGGCAAGTAACCCTGTCAAAATGACACACCACTGAATAGAAGGGTGCCTTGCCGATCCCAGTTAAAACCAGAAGCTTCTGGCACTGTACTGGGGCCAGGCCTTTGCCTATAGAGCCACAGTTCAGTACTCTCAGAGGACTGTAGTTGAGGTAGGGACCCAAACTGTTTCCGAGTACACCCTGGTTGAGAGAGGGACCCAAACAACAACTACAGTAATTGCCTTGGTAGTATAAAAGAAACAGTGGATTGGAAGAACAATGGGTCCATACCCTTGATTAACAAGGGAGGAAGAAGAAGAGGAAAGCCTTCATCAGGAAGCTGGCCCTTCAATGAAGAGTTTGAAGGAGGAAGTAACAGAACTGAAACAAGAGGTGGAAACTACCCTGTCCCTGACCTCGTCAGAACTTCAGGACATGAGGAAGGACTCTTGCTGCCAGCCAGGTGAGTGGATTGCAGCCTGGCTGCTTTGATGCTGGGACAATGGGGCTTACACTCAGCAACTAGAAGGTAAGGAAGCCCAACAGCTGGGGTCTCTTGTTCAATATTGGGGAATTGAGAGGGGAATTGGAAAAGAAGAAGCATTTCCAGTCTCTGGAGGTGGCTCCTTTCTAGTGTGAAGGCAAGGTACCCATACAAGGAAGACCTTATGAGTTCTAGCCTCCCAGGAAAGTGGACTACTGCAGATGAAGGTATTCAGTACCTGAGAGAATTAGCGGTGTTGGAAGTCATCTACAGTGATCTAGATGACGATAGGGAGTTCAAAGATCCAGAGGATGTCCCGTGCATGTGGTCCATGTGGAGAAAGGTGATCAAAGGTGCCCCAGCATCATATTCTGCCATCCTCGTGGCGATGTACTACCCAGAAATGGACATACAAAAGGTCTCTGGTTTGGACACACCGGCTGTGGAGGCAGTGTCTTCTTGGCTCCAAAGCTTTGAAGAAAGTCTTGGTACCTTGTCATCCCTACAGGCTAGCACATTGGATATCAGGGGCACCTCAAGAACTCAGTGTTCTCCTGCCCCAGTTAGAGGGAAAGGGAGCCCCAGGCACATGCCACGTGGCATACCCTGGTTCTTCCTGCATGACTAGGGGTAGGACATCAGGAAGTGGGATGAAGAACCCACCTTTAAGCTGGAAGCCCTTGTATGCGAACTGAAAGACAAGACAGCTGTCAAGAAGAAGCCACCCAAGAAGGCTGTCAGTGTACTACAGAAATCCAAGAAGGTAATAGGCGATCTCCCAGATAGGGGAAGACTAAGATGACCTCCTTTGACACTGAAGAGGGGACTTCTGGTCTGGCATGGCAAGGGTCATACAGTGAATGCCTCTGGCCAGGAGGAGGAAAGGGACAACTGGATGTATTGGACTGTGTGGATTCAGTGACCTGGCATGTTGAACCCACAGAGGTACAAAGCTTTGATAGACACTGGTGCACAGTGTATGTTGTTACTGTCAGAGTATAGAGGCACAGAACTTATCTGGATCTCTGGTGTGATAGGGGGATGCCAAGAATTATCTGTACTGGAAGCTGAGGTGAGCTTAACGAGGGACAAGTGGGAGAAGCAACCCGTTGTGACTGGCCCAGAGGCCCCTTGCATCTTTGGCATAGACTACCTCACGAGGGGGTACTTCAAGGACCCAAAGGGGTACTGATGGACTTTTGGTGTAGCCTCTGTGAGCGCGTAGACTACACAGCTATCTACCCTGCCTGGCCTCTCAGAAGATTTCTTTGCTGTGGGACTGCTATGAGTTGAAGAGCAACAGGTACCAGTTGCTACCAGGACAGCGCGCCAACAGCAATGTCGCACAAACCAAGACTATCTGGCTCCCATCCATGAACTGATTCATCAACTAGACAGCCAAGGTGTCATCAGTAAAACCCACTCACCTTTTAATAGCCCCATATGTCCAGTGCAAAGAAAGAAAGTTGAAGAAAAAGATAAACTCATTCAGAGGCTGAATGATGTTTGGAGATGGACTTGTCCGTAGATGAGAAGCAGAGCAGCTACAAGCACAAGCCTTGAGTCCAAGGTAACAAAAAGAAGAGATCACATGAAAAGAAGCAGGGTGTCCAAATTGCAGAGGAGAGTTTGAAAAGGTAGCTAATACTATCTAAAACACAGCAGAAACAAGAAAGACAAACTCTTATTTATTAGTACTCTTATTTACTATTTCTGGAAGACAGACTTCACTAAGATCTCGATCTCTCTATGCTGTTTATCTTGGACATGAGATGCAGCAGTGATGACTACCCTCATTCTGAACCGGAAGAGCATCCTGAACCAGCAAAGACAGTGTCTTGTCAGGAAACCTAAACTAACTCCCCAGAATACAAAAAATGGGATTTGCATGTGTCTACTTCACTGCAGTGGTGCTGATCAAAAGGAAACACACAGTAGAAGACCTTAATGCCTCTTAAAATACAAGGGAAAAAGAAAGCAAAAATACAAAGCTAGTCTTTGAGTAGTCCAGGGAAAAATGCCCAGCTTGGTGGGCACTGCAGGAATATACAGAGGAGCAGTAGAGACAGGTGGAGAAATCCACAGCAGGATGGGGTGCAGGCAACAGCCAACAGCAATAGCTCTAAGGTCCTATGGCCTTGTAAAACTACTGTTATAAATGCCCCACTGGCATTTCTTATGTCTTGGTCTTGAATCAGGAGGGCTAATGTCCTCGTGCTTGGGGACTGTTTTTATTTCCTGCTGTGTTTTTGAGGTCCAGATCAATGCAAACATGTTTGTTTGCATCAGACCAAACATACCCAGCCTGGGACTGGATCCAGGTTTCTTATTCCTCTGCATTCAATTTTGGCAGCCGCAGGGCAACGTTTGCAATTAATTGCAACTTAGCAATTCATGGGTCTTAAGTGTCCTTCTTTTTCCCTTGCTTTGCACAGAGTGCTCTGCAGTACATACATGAGAGGACAGGATATCAAGCCATGCTCAGAGTTCATGGCAGTTTTACCCTTCAACAGGCGCCTTATGCACAATGAAGGAGCAGAAATTCCTTTCTGTGGTAAGACATCAAGTCCTTTCTGCCCTTATCTGACCCCTTCTGAACATCCCATATATCCTTATCAGCCAAATTCGTATTTCAGCCATTTTTACCCCCATTTTGACTCTTTTCAGACATTGTCACAGGCCAACGATAGTGTTTCTGTCACAGGCCCCTCTTCAGCCTTGCTGGCAAAGTCCTGGATTCTCTGATCCAGACTCTGTAGCTACCCAGGATATCTCATGTTCCAGCTCACAGTTTTTCTCAGAAATGTCCAACTTGTTATTATTTGACCATGTATAGTCACATATGTCAAAGAAAATTGGGTACTCCAAACTTCAGGTTAAAAGGCAACAGCCTGACAAGAGGTGGGACCGAGGGTTCTACTAAAGGGAGTTGCCAAGCAATCTGTGATATGGACATGCCTATGAGTGAACTTTCCTCATGGCAGGCAGAGCAGACTGCATACAGGACAGTACACTACTTTAAATTTGTTGGGTTTGTGATACATTCCACCACTGTGTTTTTTCCTCTTTGAGATCCAACTTCTGAATCTTTGCATACATTTCATAGGACCACACTACTCTAGGTAGCTGTGTAGGACTAGGCAGGAGGGTCAGATACTTCTCTGTAGGGGTCTTGCCCTGAGCTCAGTGTGAGTGGAGATGTTACAGCCTATGGAGCCTGGAGGGCAATCCTAAACTCAACACTTATGTTTGATCCTCTTGGGTCATTGTTCATTGCTGCATTGCTTCTCATCTCCATTTTTCTTCTGGTGAAGAGTTCCTTTCTTCAGTTGGGCTATATGTTGTTTCCAGGCTAGACCTGGACCCCAAAGATACACACATTTACAGAATCACGGAAATTAGGGATATAAAAAAAGGCAAATATTTTAGGAATATTCTAGGTCATCTAACTAGTCCATCACATGGGATAAATTTAATCAAATAAGATAAATTGAATCATTCAATTGAATAAAGGATGAGTCCTTTTTAAAGACATTCTGACTTTGTGGAGGGCAAAAGGAAATGAAAGTTGCTCTAAACGCTCTCTGTTTTCAGTATTCCCTCTGAGAACTGATGATGAACTGAAAAATCTGGATTAAAAATATGTATTTATATATTAACAAATAAGGATTTTTCTCTCATCCTCCAAACTTGACTCATTTTTTTTGTTTGTTTCACTGATCCACACGTTCAACCACAATCTGAAGGTGGTATATGGCCTACCTGTTGGATTGTGCAACGTATACAAACTGTCACATGTATCAAAATTAACCAAAAAATATGTTAATATGAAAATTAATCATTTCAAGATCATTATAGTGCTCAGCTCATGACCATAGTGTTGCATGACCTATTTCTTTTCATAATTTTTATATAGAATCCATATTAATAATTCAGGATCATTAATTTAGTCATTGATAATGCAATGATTGATGACTGTTCTTAAGTTCATAGTGAAAGTTACTGCATGACCACACATGGAAAGCCAGGCACATGCAGAAGAGTTTGCAGCCTTGGGTAATGCAACTGCAGCATGGTTACAGTCATTGCTCAGAGGTGGAGTGTGACTCTGACATGATGTATGTGGTTGAGTTTTAGGATGGGGTCCTAGGGAAATAAGGTTGCCCTGCCAGGGGATTAGTTGACAGCTGGAGATGCCTACTTCCTTCCAAGAGCTACAGAAGGAGCCCAGCTGACTCACTTCCTCTTGAGTCCAACATTTTGGGCAGCCAAGGGTAGGTGTGATGACTCCCATCCTTGCACAGTGGATTAATGTGCCAGGTGTTTCTGGAGTTCTGTGAAGGTTGTTTAATACCCAGTATGTTTATGTAACTTCCAAGCAGAGAGAAACACCCCTGTACTTACAGGGAATGGTTGGGGTCACTTTTAGAGGGTATCTAATGCTGGTTTCTGCTTGGCAGTGAGGGTCAGCTAGCCTTTCCCTCCCTCCCAATTCCCCCTCCCAGGCTCTGTGTGTTAGAAATTGTATGTTTGGTGCTATATTCCACCAAAAACCTTCATGTGGAAGATTCTACATACTCACATGTGCTGTCTGTGCTTTGGTGCCTTTTGAACTCCCACTCACTGAGGTGCTTTCACCATGTCAGGGCTCCTTACCTACAGTGATGCTCTGTGTCATCCATGGCCACCAGATGAGAATGGAATGGGCATTAGTAAAGGGCTGTTACTTTGATTTCACCACAATCTTCTTCAACGCCTTTTTCTCTCCTGCTTTGAACCACCCACACCACCTCCTCATCTCAGCCAGACCCAGTTCTGGCCTTGATTGCTTCTGTAGAACTGCAGGTCACAGAGACGGGTCCCCTGTGACTGGAGGTGGTCACTCTCCGCTCACTCAGGCTTGAAGGCCCATATATTCAATATGAAATATTCACTCAAAGGACCAATGCAAACATAAACCCACACTCAGTTAATCTGAGTTTTTTTACCATCCAGGTTTGGCACCTGTCTCTTTCCAAAGTCCCGGAGCAAGGTCCTAAATGTACCACCATACCTATGTGTCTGAGACCAAGGATCAAAATATGTCAGAGGCTTTCTCTCCCATGTTGATCAGTATTCTTTGTCCACAGCCTCTTTATGGTCACCCACAGAGCAAAGGCATGAGTTGTCTTTACCAAATGGCACCAGCAAAGGTGCTCTTTTTTGTGTTCGGTTGCCAGACAGACCTTGCCAGTGTCTTATCACAGTCTGGTGATACTTCCTTTCCAGTTTCCATGAGCTTTGTCCATCAAAGCAGCAGCCAGTGGTGTTTTATGATGTGTTGTAAAACTACCATGCTACTCTGAGTGTGCTCAGCCTGGCTGCCTCATTTATCACTGCTCAGCCTTCACACTGGGACATCATCCATCACTGCCTCCTTAGAGCTAAGAGTCAGAACCTGGTCCATATTTCTGCTATAGACCAGAGTCATGTGAACACTGATCAGCAGGTCCCTTTGTCCTCAGGCTTTTTTTTTTTTTTTCTTTTCCAGGAAATGTGATGACTTCTTACATTTAATTCCCAACCAAGACTCCAGAATAGAAAACCAAACTTCAAAATTCAATTGACTGTGCCTAATGGAGGGGATTTTAATGTGTAGCTTTTGACCCTTACCTATTATTGATGGAAATAAAGACTTTTTTGTTCCATATTTGAAGTTAATGGCAAAAGAAAAATTGGGAGGTTTTAATTTTTTTATTCTAATAGTGACCTCCATGTCCATTGTGAAACCATGAATAGACACTGTTTGAGAAAGGCATTTCTATGAGTAATCTAGAAAGTGGACAAAGGAACCTTTGAGACAGTTTCACATGCAGAAAAAAAAGCTCAAGAATATGTTTGTGTCTGATATTCTCCTTGTGTTATAGAAAGACAATTGTCCTTCCTTTCATTAATTGCACTAATTAATTACATTACACTCAAATCCTTATCTCTCACAAAACTCTTCATTCTGTTCCAATGATAAAGCTAGCAGGTAAAATGTGTAAAATGCCACGCAATGTAAAACCTGTCAATTCAGAGCTTTATCCTACTCTTAGTGTCATCAATCGTAAAAACACCATTGATTTTACCAAGGCAGTGTAATTAGGTGAATGTATTGTACTGGTCTTAACACAGAAATGGAACTCTAGCTGTTTCTGTGCTTTAACATCCTTGTTTTTCCCAGTGCTTTCCTACTTCTTGGTGCACTGGTCTCTTGTGGATGAGGAGATAACAAACATGACTTGAGCACCTCATAATTCTCTCTTTGTGATTTAGCCTGATGTATTGGAAGAAACGCTGTTTTGTGTGCAGCTTGCGGGGCAATTGTCCTTTAGGATAAGCCATGGCACATAACAGCAGGTATCTACATTGCTTCATGCTCTTCTTTTGGAGGTGAATCTTCAGAAAAGTGGCCTTCCAGGAAATAGCCACAAATGAGCAAGTAGAGAAGGACAGGCCATACACTGATTTCAGCTTCCCCTGCTCCTTGACTGATGTGTGTGTTGTGGCAGTCACACTTATGGTGATTTCCCAACAGAGAAAGCTGAGTGTACAGCCCCAGATCCTTGTTATTTGTTCAGCAAAGTGGTCAAAACCTGGACACTTATTATGAGTAGAAACAACCCAACAGCCAGTACTCAGGTTTTAGATACATTGTTTTGACATTGAAACTAAGTTTTCCATCCTCTCAGTAACTTGGAAACAAATTCACAGACTCAGCACAGTGAATTTGGATGGCCTGGCTAAGGAGAGGATGTGCCTGTCCCCATGGGTGGGTGCCCTTTGTCTTCTGGAGCTGCGCCCACTTCATCAGTAATGCAGCATGGTAAGGGCAGGTGTGTAGCCTGAAGCCTCTGGTGCTTCCATCCCTTCTTCTACATTTGTTTTCAGATGAGAGGCTGTCTTCTGAATGAGCTTTGGAGAGGTCCCCTGGATCAAATGTCTCCACTACGCCTCTGCTTTGTAGATTCTCAAGGGCCTAGTAAGTGGTTCAGCTCCTCATGTCCACAGTTATGGGTTGTAGCCCACTTGATGTGCCTCTTGGGAAGAGCTTCCCATTTTGCTATTCTCACCTGGCTTGCACACACTCAAACTGTTCTATTGACCAAGCCCAAGTGTGCTATGAGAAGATGATCAGCAGTTTGCTTCAAAATAATGCTATTACTCCCTACAAAGATACCAATGTAAACACATTGTAAGCAAGAAGAACTTTTCCAAATCAAACAATTCTATGATTCTAAGGTGTATCACCTGACATGAGCTCCTACTTTGGATTTAGGCATATAAAACTTCACCTTGTCTGCAGGACCCCTAAAGTGCTCAGCAGTTGCTGCAGTTGTTGTTTACACTTCCAGGACATGGGGAGGATGGGTGGACTCTGCTCCAGGGCCCCCCTGATGTCAGAATGAGAAATAAAGTTTTGTGAAGATAAACCATGGAGGTGAAGGAGGATCAGAGACTTCTGAACCTTATTCCTCATGCTGGTGTGGAGAACAGAACAAAACAAATCCATTGAAGAGAGGACAGCAGCAAAACATCAGAAAGCATTGAAAGGTGACAGGTATTCAAAAGCCATTGGAAGCAATGGCAGTTCTTCCACTGACTTCAAAGCACATTTGATCAGGAACCTAAAGATGTGGCAATATTTAAGAAACAAAGTTTAATTGGAGGCAAGGAACATAGTAGTTGTAGGATGTAGTAGTTTTTCCCCTTGTAAGGTTCCACAGTGTCTCAGAACTGGTCCTGTTTGGAGGATGAAAGGTGGACAAATGCCAGGAGCCATCTACATGCCCAAGTGCTTAAAAGCTGATGCATAGCAACAGAGGAGCAGTGACTAAGCAGGTACAATATCTTGTTCTGAGAAAAACAACCAACCAACCATTGGGATATGCATTGTGAACCACAACATTTTCGTGGAAACTTTTTTATTTTCCCCAATTTCATCATTTTTAAAAAATGTCAAATGAATGTGTTATTTTTTGTTGGAAGTTTCTCATGTCTGGGTGTTCATTTTGTCCTTTGTTAGTTTTTAATTCTAGTGAAAGACGTGCCTCTCTTTCCTGAGCAATTCTGTGAGACTGATGGAGACATTTTTCCATGACTGAGGGAGGATATCTCTTGATTATTACCTCACTTTTACCATAAAATTTTAATCTGTAAAAATAGTATTTGTTGAAACTGTGTGGAATCTGATAATTTGCATTATCTGTTATTTTTGGATGCCACTAAACTCTTCATAAGGTTGTTTCTTGTGCAAGGAAACATAACTCATAAATTCCAATTGAAGAAAACTGCCAGTTGCTCTTCTCTCACTTCCAAATTACAGAAGTGCCAGTTTTCTTTTGAAAATGATGATGGGCATATGGAGAACAGCAGTAAGCAACAGTCAGCTTGAAAAAGGTTTGTGTTGATTAGTTCCTTTTTTTTTTTTTCTTGTTCTGGGATATTGTAAAGCTGTACTGAAAAAAAAGCAACCAACAAAACCTTTAAGATATGAAATTACCAGAAAAACAACCTTTGGCAGTTTTTCCTTCTAGTTGTGAAAGTTTCTAACATTGCCATCCTAAAGCAATGAAAAGTCATGAGGGAAGCCTCAGAATTATATGGTTTTTGCCTTCTGTGTTATACTTTCATTAATAGTATTTATCTGTTGATTCTGTGACTTTAATCTTTATGAGTTAAGGCCTTAACCTTTACAGGTTCACCTACTGACTCTGTGCAATGTTACCATGAAGTGAATTGGTGGAGTCTCAAGCTCTCTTTCACTTAGGGTGCCAAGAAAGCCACTACCCAGGGGCCCAGCCCAACATCCAGGTGGTTCATCAGGGAGAGGTTGTGCTCAGGCAGGCAGGTACACACATCCTTGGGTGTGGCATTGCTGTGTTGGGTTTGTGTGGCAAGGTTTTGGTAGCCAGGAGGCTACAAGGGTGGCTTCTGTGAGAAGCTACTAGAAGTTTCCCCTTTGTCCGATAGAGCCAATGTCAGCTGGCTCCACAATGGGCCTGCCACTGACCAAGGCTCACCCCACCAGCAACAGTGGTAATGCCTCTGTGATAACATACTTTAGGGGGATGAGCCACCTGCACCACACTAGCAACAGTCAGAAGAGAGGAGTGAGACTACGTGAGGTCAGTGAAGAAGGGGGAAGGAGGTGCTCCAGGCACCAGAGCAGATGGCAAAGACCATGGTGAGGCAGGTTGTCCCCCTGCAGCCCATGGAGGTTAATGGTGGAGCAAGCGGATGTGTCCAAAGGAGGCTGTGACCCTGCAGAAAGCCAAATGCTGGAGCAGTCTGTTCCTGAAGGACTACACTCTGCAGAAGCAACTCTTGCTGAAGCAGTCCATGAAGAACTGTAGCCCATTAAAAGGATCCCACAATGGTGCAGGGAAAGAGTGTGAGGAGTCCTCTCTCTGAGGAGGAAGGAGGGGCAGAAACAACATGTGTTGCTGGGGGGGAGGAGGTAGGTAAATCAGGAATAAAGCTAAGCTCAGGGAGAAAGGAGGGGTGGGACAAAGGTGTTTTAAGATTTAGTTTTTATTTCTCATTATTCTACTGTGATTTGATTAGTAATAAATTATACTAATTTCCCCAAGTTGAAACTGTTTTGTATGTGACCATAATTGGTGAATGATCTCTCCCTGTCCTTATCTTGACCCATGAGACTTTCATTATATTTTCTCTCCCTTGTCCAGCTGAGAAGAGGAGTGATAGAGCAGCTTTTATGAGACACTGGTATCCAGTCAGGGTCAACCCACCACCATTCCCCCCCCTCATTCCCTCTGCCCTCCTTTAGACAGCACCTGTGCTTGTCCCTCTCAGGGGGGCAGTGGAGCTGCTTTTTCCTTCTCTTCACAGCCATGAGGGCAACAACAGTGAGATATATTTTGATACAAAAATAGCATATAGCTACCAACCTTTTCTGTCCAATCCCCAGCATTAACAAGGTTATGTTCACCGTTACACTGGCAAGCGCCAGAGGTTCCTATCTTTTCTTGCAGCTAGCTTTCTAGTCTTCTAACAGTTTTACTGATAGAAGCATTTTTCAAGTATCTTTCCACCAGAAATATTGCATTTACAGTGGATTGCCCCACCTGGGTCTGCTTCATTGCACATACTGGCTTTGATGCTGGTCTTGAGGTGCTGGGGTAAAGACCATCATCATCCATGTGAAACCCCAATAATTTAGACTAACTTTCTAATGCCTTGCTTGGTCTGTATCCTTCCAACTCTCACGTTACGGTGCTTTTAAAGTCACTATGATGAGTGGAGTTGCATTGCCATCCTCCCAGGGCCAGGTGACATGAGTGCACTCACAGATCTGGGACTAATACAACCAAAGGGAGTCAGGTTTCTCCTCTGGACCACCAAACTCATGTTTTTCCCTTGTATTTTAAAACACATAAATATCTCATGGTAAAAGAATTATGTTATTTGGTTTAGAGTTCTCCATCTTGTTCACTCTTCATTATAATAATTATTTTTTTTTATGCTGTGCTAACCAGAACACCTTTCTGTAATTTTCACTTATTTCTAATTTGCTGTATATTATATCTCTACCATAAGTATATTTCTAAGCTAAATATGTGAGACATCATGACATATCAGAAAAGTTGTCCCAAACAAGCTCCCGATGCAGGAGAAATCATTTACCTTAGTATCTAAAATGGTGCCACAGACATCCAATGTTAAAACCCCCTTCATGTCAGCCTGCATGCTGAAGTAAGAGAGAGCTCACAAAATAATGCAAATGTGTCACACATTTGGACTCATCTCTCCAATCTGCATGGGAGAAGGATGCTTGCTTGGAAAAAATTCTCTTTTTGATCAGCATTTCAGGAAGGATGTAATTCCTCTCCTCCTTTAGGCTGGAGAAGGATAAAATTGTCTCCAGTTTGGTTTACATTTGAAGTCCAAGTTGCTCCAGGATCGGTCAACCTGAAAGAAGAGCTTCAAAATGCTATGATGAAGTGTCACTCTGCCAGCTTAGGCTTCTATGCCCTCAATTTGGGGTCAGCTTGTGGAAATAGAAGGCTTTTGGGGCTAACCCTGGGGGAGCCTGGTGCTGTACAAACATCTGGTCAGAAGATGGTTTCTGCCCCAAGGAGCCTAAGGAAGAACCAGAGGATTGGACATCTAAAGACAGACTGAAGGGGAGCGTGCGTGCAAGTGGCTTGCATTTCAAAATGTTGTGACATTACATACTTTTCTCTGTTTGTTTTGGCCAAAAAAAATTGAACTGGGATGCTACCAGTGGTGAAATGACCCATAAAGAATCCAATGCTCTCAGAAAAGTCAAAACCTTATTAGTCACTCTTTTGTTTACATGGTTCAGGGACATAAATAGTAGGAAATAAAAGGAAAAAATTGTACTGAGGGCTTCATTTACATTTCACACCATTTTTTCCCAACTTCACAACTTCAGGGCAAAGCATAAATTTCTATTGTCACAGTACCAAAAGATCTGCCAACACACAGATGTGCACACACATACATGTTCAGCTGTCCTTAGCCCTTCTCACAAGCACTTTTCTGGTGCTTTTTTTGACCTTTTTCTGTGTACGGGCTCTGTCTGTGTGAACAGAGATGAAGCTTCAAGTAGAAAAATGGGAAAGAAGTTTTCACACCTAATTTGGGCAATATTGAATGTACCGTTTCTCACCAGCCAGCCAGCAATACCACAGAGGTGACTTTCACTTCCTTTCCATTTACTACTCCAGCAACCATAGAAAGTGACCTCTGCCCATACAGGAGGGAGGTGCAGATTCAGCCTTGTCTTCAGGCATGACCTTCCAGATGGCCAAGTCAACTGTTAAAGAGTAGAAAAATCAACTCAAACTCACGCACACAATGCCACTATTTCCTGAGGATGGTCTATTCCATGTCCTTTAATTCCAAGTGGGACAATATGTGACTCGCTGAAAGAATTTGGTTTGTTCAGTCTTGAGAAAAAAAAGGCTTAGGGGACACCTTGTCACCATGTTCCAGTATTTAAAGGATTACAAAGAAGACAGAAATGGACACTCCGATTTTTTTGCAAAGAATCATATGGAAAAGATGAGAGATAATGGGTACAAGTTACTTCTGGGGAAGTTCTCATTAGACATAAGAGAAAAAAAATTTACAAGGACAATAAGCCATTAGAATAATCTCCCCAGGGAAGTGATGGAGTCTCCAACATTGGATACCTCTAAGATTCAGCCAGAAAGGGTGCTGGGGAATCTTATGCAGACCATGCTTTTGCCAAGAAAGGTTAGACCAGATGATTCTTGAGGTCCCTTCCAACCTGGTGTTCTATGATTCTATGATTGGCCAAGTGAAAAGAGCACAGAAACAGTCTGCAGTGTGTTATGGCTGCTGGTATGTGTCTGAGTGGCACCATTCTGTGTTGGACCAGGTTTCTTTGGCACTGCAATGTTCAACACGTTAGCCTTCTGGTACATGTTAGTGAAGGAACAGGCGGCTGAGATGTTTACACTTTTAAACCTAAGGAGATGACCTACTTGAGTATTCAATACAAATCTGAGATGCTTTTTGGCAGAGACGGGCATCACCCTGAAAAAATGTCTTCCTGAAAATGCAGAGTTGAGGAAACTGTGAGAAAGCAGCTGGCAGTGGGGAGGAATGTGTGTGTAGGGGAGGTGGATGGGATGGTGGCTGCGTGCACCCACACACTTTAGTGGGGGCTTATGCAAGCACAGGTTTATCTGAATCCTGAGGGGACGGATGGTAATTAGTCTTTGTCTTTCTTTATTTTACCTCCCCCATCCAGTGCCACACATACTCTGGTGTGGTGGTGGCAGTGCTCTTCCCTTTGCCCACATTCAAATTTTGTCTGCCTTCTTTCGTTCTTATGGGAGCTGCATCAGAGGTAATGCTCCCCTGCTTCTCACTCGTGAGCATAGCTGGAGAGGTCACCAAAGGGACACATGCAAGGAATGCTGAACTTCCTCTGCTTTTCCCACGTTACCTGTGTTGAACAAGCCCATATAACCTGGAGAAATAAGATCTCAAAGTAAAACAAACACAGAAAACAAGAAGCTGTTTTCAAAATACCAAGCAAAATTTCCATGCTGATTTTTTCAGAAAAATACAGCTTTGTCAGCTGCTACAGGTATCAGCTACTATTTGAGCATCTTTCTAAGACACTGCACCTCTTCTGTTAAATATGATTCAGTGCTAATAAAGATCTGAAAAATTTAAATCACAGGACACAAGGGTCGGTGTTACAAATGCAGACTAGAGAAGATTCATTTCACAATCCTAGTAACATATAAGGAGCCAGGAGTCTAAAACGCTGATCATTAAATAACAAGCTGTGACAGAGATTGGACAGGCCCTGTGATGCTTCCTAGGCAAAGAGCCCACTGACAGCAACTTCTGGAGTGACCACAGGTCTGCAGAATGAGTTGGTCTCAGAAGAGCACTAGAGTGTTGTATTCGTTCTTGACAGATAACCTGATATAACAAACAGACGAATTATATTCTGCATCCTGGTAGGCTTCATGGGGCCCACAGTGATGATTTTCAACACCAAGCATTGCATCTTTGTGTGTGTTTGTGTTTTGGAGGTTGGATTATTTTTTTAATGTTTTATTGGCATCTCTGGTATTTCTTTGTTTTTCAGGGAGAGGGAAACATTTGTCATGACTTTGACTCTGTATTAGCAGCCTTTATGAGGCATTCAGTCTATTTCTGGGCATGCTTTACATTGGATTAGCCATCATGTCTGTGAAGCATTTTTGGCATCTAATTTAGATTGCAAACACTGGCCTCAAAGGAACATCTTATTTACAGACAAGCTTGGGACACTCCTGAATAGACAGGCACATCATACATGTGCGCTTGTACTCTTTTTCCCTATCACATGTAACCAATAAAATAATTCACTCAGAAGGTCTCCTCCCTTCAAAGGGAGACACTACTGTTCATCTAAATCGTTACTCTATGAAGAGGCAGAGAAGCCTTTCTGTAATATGCAGCAGCACAGGAGTTGTGGAGCTGTTGCTACCATGGACACCGAGCTTGAGAGCTCCTGGCTATGGTCAGAGCTGCATGCTGCAGAAACCCAGCCAGCAGACACTGCAAAGCCACCAACACCACCACCTCAGAGGCTGTCCCCAAGCAATTCCCTCACCCTGCCACAGATCATTTTGGTGTGTACTGCATGGCCACAGCCACCGGACAAATGGGAGACCACCTTTCACAGTCACACACAAACATCCCCTGTGTGAGAAAAAGAGGCAGCAGATAAAAGGTCAGCAGAAGAGGCCAAGAGGCAATGAGAGGGCTGCACCCCCCAGTCAAGTGCAGGCCAGGGGAGTGCAACTGTGTGCCACTTGTTCTTTTGCAAACTTGATGGGGGAGAAACAAATGACTGTGACCTCAGTCTTGCCTTTGCTTGCTGATCCCTCTGGGGATGGCTTGGGAAAGCACAGCAGGGACTCATGGAAAGCCCCTCCAGCCACCATGGTCACTGAGTCCTGGACGACCATGTGGGAGGGTGATTGATAGAAGCGGGGCTGGCCATGGAGCTGCTTTGCTCTGGGGATCCCAAGCTGGGATGAGGCCCCTCTGCTGCATACTGACCATGATCAGCCCACTGTGCTCTGCACTGCCCTCCCCACAGGCCAGAGCCAGTACCCCTGAAAGAAAATGTGTATTTCCAAAAATCAGACAGTCAGACCCCTCAGAAAAATGTATTTATGCTGGGTTACCCACCATACCAGGGAGGTATGCAGCCAACACACAGATAGACACTCTCACGCAACAGCATTGCACAAGACAACAGAAGTCCTGCACTTGTGCTTCCTTAGGATAATGCTTTCCTCTTTCTTCCTAATCCTTTCTCATTTCCTCTAAGAAACTCATCTGGTCCCTGATGAATCTACTGCTTAAATAACACAGGGTAAACCTGACAGATACTGCCTCTTACTTTTAAAATTCAACTTTGATGAGCTTGCAAAGAGATGGTTAATGCAGCCATCCCAATCTGCACAGGAGCAGGTGTGACAGCCCTGGGGCAAGGTCAACACAGGGTCCAGAGCTCCAAGATGCCATGTCCCCAGGCCAGGGCAGTAACAGCGTGCAGCTGGATTCACCTGCAGGTCCTCTCCAGCCCTCACACACTGGGAAGAAAAGCCTAAGCCCCAAAGTCTGTGAGAAATAAGTCCTGCAGCTTTGCTGCCCTGGGAGATACGTGTATTTGCACTCAATGACTGCCTCTGTATGTGTATGTTCCTATAAAAAATGATAAATGCTGTGAACTGTACCTAATGGGATGCCGAAGAGCTGTGCCTCATGGAAGTTCTGCTAATCCTGTATATTAAAGTAACTTTTCACATTAAGTACCATAGTAAAGCCAAAAGGGACATGCAAGAAAAATGATTAGTAATCAAGCCTACAGTTAACTCCCCTAAAATGTCTAAAACATGGGAGAGCTGTAGGATGGCTTTCTCCCTGTGGAAGCACACAGGATTGCAAATTACTTGGTTGTTATCTCTGCTGGGAGAAGCCAAGGTTCCCTAGGCCAAAACCAGCACTCTGACCAAAGTGCATCTGGACCGGCCAATGAAAAAGTTGGTAACCCTGAAACAGATCAGCCCAGGCAAGTACCCTGGGCAAAGGGAAGAGATGGTGCTGCAGCTTCATGAAGAGGATGATGGTAAGGCCAAGGTTCATGAGATACAGCTACCAAAATGACTGCAGTACTGGAGAGAGAAGCCCAGCAGTAGCCAGCCTAGCCACTACCTCCTCCAAAGTGCTGCTGCCTTTACTTAAGAGCAAAGTGCTTCTTGTACTGAGAGATGCTACAGGATGCTGCCTGGAACAGCAAACCAAACTGGACTTGACAGACTTTCTGCATAGTCTCAGCTCCAAAAAGGAAGATCTAGTTTTGAGGCCATTGGTGGTAAAAACCCCTCCCATTCCTTCCAAAGGAAGGAGGATCTTTCCTGATGTGAAGCTGATTATACTGCTGGAAACAGATTCGATGAAATGAAAGACAGAGTGGCCACAGGACAAATGAGACGGAAACTCATGGCAGACACACTCCAGTCTGTTTTTTCTTGCTGTAGGACAGCTCATCTGTTAAAGGGGGTAAAACTGAAAATACAAGTAGGAGGTTCAGTACCACTGTTCCTTGTTCTGCTTGTACCAATACTGAAGGATCTTTGTGGGTAGCTGAAAGACTGCAGAGAGTGTTCTGCAGTTCACACCTCTGGCCAGGCCCAGATGTGGTCAAGAGAGAGGTGTCTATGTGAGGACAGTACTGGTGAGCATTTGCCAGGATGTTTAAGCTGCTTTATGTGACTCTGCTTTCTGTGCTTGGTCAAGCCAAATTTGTGGCTATTTTAATGATAAAACAGATGGATGACATGTATGAGCCATAGTTTTACCCCTCAGACACTGACATAATGATGGAACAGTGTTCTACCTGAAAAAAAGTTTCCTGTCTTCTTAAGCAACCTGTCCAGGATACTACTTAGAAAAGAACTCATAAGTGCTGCTGTGTGTACATTAAGTATGCTGATAAACACAACAAAAGCCAGCCTAGGTCTGGAGGGTTCTGACACCCTCCCCATTTCCAGTCCCTTTCCAAATATTTGTAACCATGAAGGAAATTATTTCATGAAAAAAAATAACAAATGGAAATTTGTTTAAAATCTCTTAAAAATTAAAATGGATGTTTTGTTCAATGGCTGTTTTTTTTCAGTTGATGAAGATTGGGTCCAAGTTATTCATCTCTGGGCACAATTGGTCTCATGACATCTGGAGAAATTTCTGAAATTTCTCTCCTCATCTTACTTGATTGCAGCATTGATTTTCCCTCAGCCCATTCTTTATAGTGAGATTGATTCATAATTTCATTTTATGTATCTGTAACCAAGACAGTACTGTCTCCTAATCAGCATCAGACAAAATGATGTCCTTTTATGAGTTTTGTTTGTTTTTTTTGTTTGGTTTGTTGTTTTTTTTCCTAGCCTGGTCAATGAAAAAAAAAAAATGGAGAAGATATTATGAATCTTGTTCATCCTTACTCCCTAGTTTTATCTTTTGGTGAGGATAATTGGAATAATTCATTCATCCAAACTCAGGCCTCTCCTCTCACACTTCTGCATGAAAGCGATTAGAAGAATTGCTCCATTTACCAAGATAGTGATCTTGTTGAAGAGAACAAAGACAGTAAATGAAGATGGTGGTGGAGAAAATTATAGACACTCTGAAGAAGTGAAAGAAAAATAAGGAGAGCATCCAAAGGAGTGAAGTTGGAGAAATGGAGGGAAAAATTGTAAAATACAGAGCGAAGGGAAATGTCTGGCTAAAATCTAGTGGATCACTGCAATATCCCAGGATACATTTTTTAACACATAGGGTTCAAATTTCCATGCTCTGGAACATGAGTGGAGTTAAGGAGATCCGATGTTAGCTATACGAGCTGCCAAAGGTATCAGAAGAGCATAGAAGTCAAAAGTGGGAGTAGTGGGGCTTCTCATAGCCTGTTCCTGGCTACCACACTGTGCAAAAACTGTGGCTTCTGGAGAGTCCATGCTCCAAAGAGTGGCAGACTCCATCCATGAGAAAAGGCAACAGCTGAGACAGAGCAGTAGTACAGAAGGACAGCACTAGTAGGCTTCCTCTGGACACATGCATCCAGGTTAGGCATTTAGGGACTGTCTGTTGCACCAGGCAGGAATTTGTGATGGAATTTATTTAATTTAGGACTTAGAAAATAAGCCAGATAAATTCCTCCCTGCAAGTACCTGTTTCTCCCCACTGACTACAAAGGGAATCAAGGGTGACCAGCTCTTATATAGACTCCCTTCTCTTAAAATAGCACATTCTCTGTATGTTTGTAATGGGTACAGTGGAAGGTAACAAAGTGAGAAGAGTTTGTGTACCCACAGTAGCACTGCATGAAGAATAAAGTTTGACTAAGATTATTCAATTTCTTACAGGGGGATAAAGAATATTCTGTATGGCTATCAATAAGCATTTATATGGTCAAAGATAAATCAACTCACATATGGAAAAAAACCTAGTGTATCTCACCCTCCACACAATGTCAGAGGTCACTGACTCCTGTGTGTGTACTTCAAACAACTAAAAATAACTGGTCTGTTCTTTAAGAAATACTAAACACTTTGTAAATTTGTCCTTTCAGAAGTAAATATTCCACACAAAGTGCAAGAGTTGAAGTTCCAGAGTCTGACAAGCTCTGTGGGATTCCAGAAGCCCATGATATTCGACTTGTATTTCTGGGTATGCTGTTTTCCCTTTGAACTTAACTGGCATAAGGCACATAACTTGGGATAACATCTTTCATAGAGCTATCAGAGCACACAGCTCTGTGTTTGCTTCCCAAAACATAGAGACAGGTCTGCTTGCGATCATGTAATGGGCAGCATCTCTGAAGCACGATGAAGGGAACCACCTTAGCCCATAGTAGGAGGGACTGAGGCATTAGACTAAAGACAAGAAGTGAGCTCCTTCAAGAGAAACTTGGAGCCTCCTTGCTCATGCACATCCCCACTAGTAGCTCAGCTGTGACACTGCACACCAGGTACACAAGACCACAAGACAGAAGAATCTTTGACACAGCTCTCCAAATGTGGAAGATGGTGATCTAACAGCAAAAGGGTGTGAAGCCCAAGTCAGATTTGTGAAGTTCATGTTTTGAGTAGGAAGCTTCCTAGGTGTTACTATACCAGGATGTGCTATAACGACTACAAATCCAAACTTTGTATGTGTTGAGTCATTATATTTACAAAAGAAAAAAAGAAAAGAAAAAAAACAAAAAAGGAGGGGAAAGAATGAGATTAACGGGCTTTACTTGCATTTGAAATACACAGAAAAATGCAGTGCTGTCACATATGTTTGTCATATACTGACTTGGATATCCATATTGGTGTTTGTAAACTAATGCTTGTTTTGTTCTCTATTAAATGTTCTGCTGTGTACTGGAAGATTTCCATGCAAATATAAGGAGGTCAACCAAATGGCTGTGCTTAGCTTCCAGGAAATGATTTCTATAAAATTTCTACAAAATCATTGTGTATGACTCGCATCCTATACACTTAATCTATCAATTGACATATTTAATAATAAAATATATAAGTTCATATCAAGATATACAGACATAAGCACATGTAACATAATATGTTCTGAATACTCTACTGTATTCAAAAGGGTTTTTTCCAGTCTTCAAAATGCAATAAAAAGAATAAAATTATTTTGTCATTTCAGAGTTTTCCTTTTGGTCTACTGACAGGACTGGCAAGTTAAAGGAATTAACATACCTTGGTGAGATCTGCTTTACACAAGCTGAATAAACATCTAAGATAATAATTTCACATTCATGTGTGATAAACACTCGGGGAACATGAATTTGCCAACATCAAAGAAGGAACTGAGCAACACAGTTCCCATCTACAGCTTTTGAGCTCTGTCACTTTGCCACCAGCAGTGGCCAGGAAGCCCTGCTGCAGGCAAGCAAGCCTCCCTCTTTTCTCATGAACCTTGCCACTCACCGTGTGCAACCTAACAGTCCTTGATTCACTGCAAAACACCCTGCCCCATTTGCCATACTCCTCCTTTGGCAACACTCACGACGTGTTTCTGAATGTGGCTGTATGGCGGCACTGCAAAACTATTTAGGAAATGTCTTCTGTGCAGTGAGGAATTCTGTTTACAAAGTTTAATTCCTGGTAGTCTTCAAAACAGAGCTTGATCTTGAGTGCCTTTTATTAACTCAAATGTCTTCAGTTTTTTGGTATTCTTTTTCTAAGTGACAGGGAAATTCTGATTTTTCCTATCAGCTTCCTGTACAACTTGACTTAACGAGAGTTTGGAGAAAAATCCTTAATGGTAACTTTAATAGACTCTTATTTTTCTCTCTTCCATCACAAAATACACTAACCAGATGTCTCATTCAGCAATAACCAAACAATACCACTGTAGAATCCTCCGAATCTGACAGGCAGGGGACAAGAAGCAAACACTGAATTCAGTGTATCCATAATCCAAACTATATATGCTACAGATCAATATGGTTTGTTGAATACTTGCCACATGAATGTGATTAAAACCTCCAAAGAAGTTCATCAAGCTGCAGAAAACTGTTCAAATGCTTCATATAAATAACAGATATGATATATTCTCTTATGTATGGGAAGATATAATTTCCCCTTGGGTGTTTCTCAAAGAGCAGACTGACAACCTCAAAAACTTTTAGTTTGTAAAGAACTCGGCATACATAGAGGTGAGAAATCTGGAGAAGGGAGAAGAAAATAAAAAATGACTGGGAAACAATGTATTCTGAGGCTGAAGGACCAAGTCTCTAATGATTTAATACTTTAACCAGGTTTGCAGAACTCATATCCATTTCATTTTTCCAATTCCTTGTCTTCATTGCTCTAAAGGACTTCTCAGTCCTGTGTGTCCTTTTGTCTTACAAGGTCACCAACAACATGAAATGCAGTCTTTCTACAAAAGAAAAAGGCTATTTTAAATTGTGTATTTTACATGTTCCTACTTTGCCTGGGGTTTTTTTGCCAACTACTTCTTTGACATCTCCTCCTGAGTGAAAGGTCAAATCAAGGAGGAGAAACAGCAACAAACCATCTTCATAGAAGATGATTACAGGATTGTCTTATAGACCCACTCTGTTAGCAAGCAATGGGCCTGAAGAAAGGCTAAATGGCAAATCTCTGCCCTAGATATTAGCTGCTCAAAGTGATCAAAGGAAAAAAATACAAGTCCTTGAAACATCCACCTCTGCTTTGGTCCTCTTGAGGCACATGTTTTACTGGCATAGATTAACTATTGCCTTGATAGTGTGTGATGTAAACTAGATGAAACCAGATGGACCATGACAAAAACATAGCAGGGCTGCATGGTGAAGGCCACTGCTGGTAGGATACCAAATTTATACAACAATTAATACAGTCCTTATGTGAACTAGATTCATTATAATATTGAAAATCATGCCCATAGGTCATAAAAAATCTTACCCAGGTGAAGACCCTTCCCTGAGCATAATAGAAGTATGGAGTCAGCAGTATTATAATTATATGTAAATTACCAACCTATCATAGTAAAGAGGATGGGCTTGGAAATTACTACTTTTGTAAGTTCTGTGTGTAAATATAGCACACAGAGTCCCGCTTGGTGTGCTTAATTTGTGGGAAAACACCGAGCACCCAGCCTTGTTCAACTCTGAAATAAATAAGCAATTTCTCTCCAGAGTGTGTGAGATATTGATTTATTGCACATTGTGCAACAAATTCGCTTTTTCAGACAACACCAGTGTGCAAGATAAGCCCATGAGGAAACATTCATTCTGTACACAGCACAGTTTGAGTCAGGAGCCAAAAATAACATGTTTTGACTGTTCATGGTGTTAGCCCTGTCAATGAAGCAAGAGACCAAAAAGGAAAGTACAGCAGCCACAAAATCAATTTTGCTGATAAAGCAGTGAGTTTTTAAAAATATATTCCTGGTTACTTGAGTAACTTGTCTGTGGACAAGTTAATTAAAGGGGTACACAGGTACCTTATGAGCTTGCTCCTAGGTGTGTTTGTCCAATGTAAAAATGTACATTCATTGGACAATCCACCGCATGGTATGTTGCTTGTGGTTCAGCACGGGCTTTGATTTATGGTTTGTTATTTGCTATTAGAAAACAATTTCTCTGGCTAGACTGGGGGATATTACAGTCACCCAGAAATTGTCAGCCCTTCCCAGATATCAAGGACATGGTCTCCTTGGAAATTGTGGTTCTGTCCCACCCCAGCAGGATGCCATCCTCACCTCCCCCTGCCTTCAAACTAATGCACCTCTCCATGCTTTTCTTAGGGAGTGACGGTGTGTGTCACCTCCCACCCTCAGATACTAACGATAGTCACTCCGGAGAGTGAGGGCCTCATCACAAAAGGCAATGGCTGGCCCCTCAAAATGTTGAGGGACCCTTTTCCAGCCAATGTCCGTACAGCTATCCCCAGGCAGGGGCAGTGTGACACTTTCTCCTCTCGCAGACAGCGGTGGCATAGTTCACCTAAGCCCCCAGGAGGGAAGGCACGCCTCAGTCAGTGCTAATGCTTTTGCCCTCCCTCTCTTTCATCCCCAGAAACGATACCTGACCCTTCCTTCATTGTGGGTCCCCCCACCTGATGCGCACCCTCATCCCTCTCACCATCCCTTTCTCTGCGAGTTGTGACGGTGAGTGCAGGGCACAGGGGTAGCATTCACCACTCGGCATTTCTCTCCCTCCGGATCCCCGGCTCCGGCACTTCCCGGTGGCACCGGGGACCCCTGTCCCAGCAGGACACCCGCAAGGTCGGGGCAGCCCGGAGACGAGCGGCGGAGCCGGGCTGAGCGGCTGGTCGTGGCGAGGCCACCCCGCTGCCCCGGGGAAGGGGTGTCCCTGCGCACCCCGAGCCGCCCGCACCGCGTACCCCGCTGACGGCTGTCTTCCCCGTGCTCCCGGTGCCGTTTTCGTTTAGCAGCAATCTCTTCGACATAGACAACGTACGAAGCGAATTTCCTCTATTAAAAGGAAAAAAAAAAAAAAAAAAAAAAAGGCGTGTGGGGGGGAATGGTGAAAAAAAATACAGGGGAGGCCAGTTTAAAGCGCTGGGATTAAAGGTCTGTGCTAGATTCAAGCGCTCATAAAACGGCCTGAAGGATGCTATTTTGCTGCAGTCTGGGTTATTTCAGCCCACAGTTGCACAACAAACCATTTAAACATTTCAGCACAAAACACATTCCATTGTTGGGCTGCACATTAAAAAGTGTTATTCGCTTTGAAGTTTTTGTCTAATGGCTCTAAACTGAAAGAAAATGTTTTCCTATTACTTAATTCAATCATAGCGAAGAGGCTTGGTAAAAAGCCCACGGATTTTGCCCAAAGTGTGACAGAGTTCTCTTTGTGTTTGCTTATCCTCTGCTGTCACACACTTTAATTCGCCTCTCTTTATCTGGCATTCAAAACTTTCTTCAATGACATTCAATAAGGTCCAGCGGCTGGAAAAAAAAAACTGGTTATTTTTTTGGATATTCTTTCCCAGTAGCTTTGGGCTTGGTGTGCATTCAGGAGCTGTTAACCCTTTGCCTCCCTGCGGCTCGGATCCCTGGGGTTCAGCCCCTGGGCAACGAGAATCCCTCGGGCTGAGGCTGAACCACCAACCCCCTCCCTCGGTGGCTGGCCACTTCTCAGCGGGGAGGGAAGCCCCTTCCCGGGCTCCAGCTCCGGCGGAAAATGTTTTAAATTGCCAGTTCCTTAAAAAAAAAAGAAATATAATCCAAAACTCATTAGCGCTGTCAGGAAAAGGACACTTGAAAATCCTTTTGAAATCATTGCGGAACTGATTTTTTACTAGCATTCGGGTTTTTTTGCTCTATAGTTTGGGGTTTTTTTTTGCCGTGTATTTGTGCACATACGTGCATTTCTAGGCTCCGGCATCAACAGTATCTCGGAAAAATCCCATAGATTTCAGTGACTAACTTGATGAAGGCAAGAACAGCCTCTGCAAAATCCAGAGGCACTGGAGTACACTGCTTTCAAGGATTTTCCCTCCCTTCACTTAGAAACTGTCTATTTGCTTTTGAGGCGAGCAGGTCACTGTAGAAAGAAATCTCTCATGTTTTGATGGTAGTCGGTGGGCGCGTTTGTCTTTATATATATA
>WTSP01003153.1:0-13846 GCA_025331215.1 Actenoides lindsayi
GACAATGGGATCCTGGGCCCCCTGCTCTGGGTGACCCTGCTGGAGCAGGGGGGGTTGGACCAGATGATCTCCAGAGGTCAGCAGCTCCCAGCAGACCCTGCCACAGGGAATCACCCCAGTTGAAGTGAAAAAAACCAAGAAATTATCAGAGACATGGGCCAAGCCGCAGTGAGGATGTAGCACGTGTTTATTACGGTAACCCAACGCCCAGCCGTGCCTGCGCGGTGCTGAGCTGGAAGGACATCTCGCAGCTCTTTCCAAGTGTCTCTCCATATGCGCAGCTGCTTCTCTTTGGGCTTCTACTCATCTGTGTCTGCTCAGGCCTGTCCCCTGCTCATGGCCACCCGGTCATGGCGACTCCGTGTCCCGGCTGTCAGCAGGGAGGGGGGGAGGGGGGAGTCTCCTCATCAGCCTGCCCCAGCTGCTCCACTGTGACTGACGCCATCCTTGTGTCTTGCAGAGATTGTGGACTCGCTGGCTGACCTGGAGAAGAGCAGAAATCAAGGCAGTTAACTGTGGGAACCAGGGCCGGGTGGCCCAGAGCATTCAGGGAATGCAGAGGACCTTCCTCCCGCGGGCCCCTCTTCATCACCTCCTGTGCTCCACGCGTGTTTGTGCCCCTAGGCCGGGACCTCCGCTTCTCCAAGGGGCCGGGCCCGGGGTCGCCTCAGAGGCAGCTGGCGGGGCCGGGCGGCCCCGGGGAACACAAGGGGAGGCCGGCAGGAGCCCCGGCAGCCGCGGCGGGGGGGACCGGAGGGACGGGACACGGCCAGCCCCGGGCAGGGCTCAGGGGCCCGGCGGCCCTGCTGCCATGGCAACGCCCCGCCCACCTCCGCCACGGTTTGAATCGCCTCGAGCTCCCGCTCTTTTCGCCCCGGCGGCGGCTCAACCAATGAGAACTCGCTTCCAGACGCTTGCCCCGCCCCCTGTGGCCATCAAGGGTGCGCTCGCCCAATCAGCCGGGCCCGCCCTGCGGCGCTCTGCCCAATCGGAGCAGGCTATGCCTCCGCTCTCCTCCCTGTCTTCATCCTCCCTTCTGTCGGAAAGACAGACAGAGAAACTGGCCAATCAAAAGCCGGTTCTGGCCCCGGCTTGCCCAATAGAAGCGGGCGCAGAGCGAGGGCCAGCCAATAGAGGGGCGGGGGCGGGGCGGCGCGGAGCTCGAGCGGAGCGGCCGGGCCCGGGGGCAGGTGAGCGAGGGGCGGCGGAGACGGTTTCCCCGGGTCGGTTACTCCCCCTCCCCTCCGGCTCTTCTTCCCCCGGCCCCGCGTCTCCCGAGCACCTCTGGGCGCGGCTGGACTTTCCGCGGGCGGCCGCTGGGGAGAGGTACGGGGTCCTGCCGCGGCCTGGCCGCTCGGGGGCCGGGCGGCGGGAGGCCTGCGGGGATGGCGGGCTCCGGCCTGAAGGGCCCGGGGGCCGCGGATGGCGCCTGGGGCGCTGCGGCTGCGGGGGGAGAAGGGTCGTAGTTCCCCCCCCCTCCCCGCGGTGTTTATGTGACTGCTTCTGAGGTAAAATAAGCGAGTCCTGTAACAACCCATCAATAAACCCGTGCTTGTGGCGTCTGCGCTTCATCTTGGGTCGCGTTCGGGGTGTTTTTGGTGAACTTTATGCTGAAGCAGGTGCTGTGTGTTCTCTCCCGGAGCCGTAGAACGGGGGGCTGGGTTTGCCTGAGCAGAGGGCCCTCCGCGAGGGGAGGCTTGTGCTTCAGCCTTCGCCTTGGTGCTGCAGAGGCCTCTGGGAAGCTGCTGCTGCTCAAGCTCTGGCCTCTGGCAGCACCCGTGTTTCTCTTCTCTGGGGTCAAGGGGCTTGTTTAGAGAGTCCTGTCTGCGGGCTCTTCCAGTGCCTGCTGGGTGACTGGCGGGCTGGAGGAAGCACTGGCTTTTGCCCCTTTCAGGAAGGTTCTGAGACTTTTATGGTCAAGGTACCAATATTAACTTTATTGTTAAGAAATATTCAGGGTTAGTTAACCCACAATGGTGAATGTATGCAGTATTTTTAAGTCTCACAGTTAATTTATGGGGAAAACAAAGGGTTTGTTTTGCTTATAGGAGGCAATTTTATCATTTAATGCTAGAGAAGCAGTGCTTGAATATTATCCTATCTCGACTGTATGACTGTTTTAGTAAGAGATGGCATTGATCATCTGGTTTTGGCCTAATTTAGGCTCAGTTGGTAACTAGGATAAGAATTATCAAGTCATTAGTAAGCTAGAATTTCTTAAAAGGTCTATAAAAACATGTGAGCATTAGTACATCCCCCTCTAGTAATTCTTGTACACATTTTCTAGTTATCCTTTGTCCTAAAAGCAGCCTTTGCACTGTTTGCACGGTGCCTAGCCTAGTAAATTTTGGTGTGTGCTTTGGGCTCTGAAGTAATGCTAAAGGTCTGCACCTTCCAAGGCCTTTCAGGTTTATGATTGCCTTGGTATTTTTTGAGAATGTGAATGACCTTGTAGAATTTAATCCACAGATCCCCTCCAAAACCAGGCTTTTTATTCAATAAATGAAATTATCTTGAAATTCTTTGTTGTAGAACAGGGTGACTAAAGTGTTCTAATTAAGTAGCTGACAGCTGCTTAATAATTAGCAAGGCACAGACTGGTTTCCTCGGTTTTTCATCAAAACTTAAGGTAGCACTTCTATTTGGGAGGTAACCTGAAATCTTTATCCCAAAGGTGTTTGCAGGTAAACCATCCTTAAGCAATCGATGTGAGATTTTACTGCAGATTCCACGTTTATCTCACCTCGGGCTGAATGTGGCTCTGCAAACGCTGCTGCTGTAGGTACCTTGCTGCCCATAGGATACGCTCGCAAATTAATTCCAGTTTCCTTCAACTCTTTGCAGAGATGGCTCAAGAAGAGATGGAAGTCGATCTCCAACCCGTGGCCGGCTCCGCTGTAGAGACCCTCAGGACGCTTCCCCCAGAGCCCTCTGGTCCAGCAGCGCTCTCGTCTCACGCTGCAGCGCTGGGTGAAGGCGGCGGCAGCAGCGTGGTGGCTCTCCCTGCTGATGATGTTGGTGTCCCCCCAAGCTCTGGTACAATGAGGGAAGCAGCTCCCGAGCCTGACCCGCGGCCGGATCCCGGTGCGGCTCTCAACGTGCTGCAAAGGCTGCAAGGGGCGTTTGAGCCGCATCGGCCTGGGCCGCAGGTCGCTCCGCGTCTCCCAGCCAGGAGAGCTCGCAGGCAGCAGAGAGCTGGTGGCTCCCAGAGGACAGTCAGTGCCAGGTAAAGCAGAACTGGGTCTGAACTGTGACCTCACCAAGTCTAGCACCAGTTTAAAACTGACTGACTGACTTCCAGAGCCCAGCTCAGTCCAGGCTGTGGCCAAACTCTGGGCAGGTCACGTAAGTTTTAAGGTCAGTAATGACCCCTCTGCCCTGCTGGGTTCCCGCTGGTGCTCCTGGCAGCAGTGCTGACTCACGGCACCGATTAGCTCAGTGCAGCTTGTGCTCTGCTGGCATTTCACCTTTGATTTGGGGACTGCCAGATCAGGCTCTTCTGGTGACAGTTGCTGCAGAAACTTTCACAATCATGCGAGCTAATATTTTTCTGTGGTGTTTTTTTGCCTCCAGGCAAAGAAAGTAAAAATTCTATATTTAATACCATTTGTGATGGGTTTAAAAAGTGATGTTCTCCAGCCAAAAAGAAATCCCCAGTTCTGGTTTGTTTGGTTTTTGTCTCACTTTTGTAGCTTTTTGTAAATGCCAGGGGTGAAATTATAATTAACTGGAGCATTGCCTCTAAATTCAGTGAGGCTGAGAATTCTCCTCCCAGACGATTAAACATCACTGTACTGTTTGCCCTTGGATTGCCTATGGAGGTTGCTGTAGTTCTCGAGGCTAGAAGGCAACCTGACAAACTTCTCTTCTGAGTCTGAGGGGTAATTGAGATGACAGCTGAATGGATTGGGGGAGACTGGGGGAAGGGGAAGCTGTTTCTGTACAGGGACAAAGTTCCAGTAGAAAAGCAGAGGGGAAGCAGAAAGACACACAGGAGTCAGTGGGAGGAGTCTCTCATACAGGCCTCAGGCATCAAATATTAGCAATGGTTTTAGGAACCAGGTCTGAGGTGGGATTGTAAGTCTGGTTTAAGAGTTTCTTAGGTGAATAACACTTAGGTCTTTGCTTGTCTTCAGTTGTATGGGATTGCCCTTCTACCTGAGAAGGTCTCTCCTAATAACTTTAATACCTTTCCATTAATACCTGCAGGCAGAGCCTGGGAATTTTACCACAAGCAGGCATGGAGAAACAGGCTGAGCCTTTAGCTTACCCAAAGTAACTGGCTTATTTAGTTTCTTGCTTTTTCTGGACTCAGGGCAGCGTTGGACAGTTACTTTCAACTCAGCAGGACCCAAGAACCAACCACAGGAGCAGTTCTGCACCTGGACCCCTCCCGGATTGCAAGAGACAACCAGGAGCACAGCTCAGATGAAACGATAGAAGTGAGCGATTCTGGCAGCAGCACTTCTGAGGAGGAGGAGGAGGAGATGGTAGCAGTGGAGGCTGCGGTACCGTCGGCCCAGGAGACTCCTCCAGCTGCTAGCTCAGGAGGTTTGTGCTGTATTGGAACCATGTAGAGACCAAGTGCAGAAACTCATCTTGCTGTTTCCAGACTTGGTGGGGAAATCCTTCCGTGCATTGCAACAGAGGGTGCTAGGTGTTAAGAGCTGGTTATGCCCACGGCTGACGGGAGCAGGCTGCTACTACAAGGCTTTCTGGCAAGCAGCTTGTGAGAGCAGTAGCTACTGTAATGTTAAATACAGTCCTTTTTTTTTTTCTTTTTTTTTTTTTTTTTTGCTACTTGCAGGCTGCTGCTTATAAATAACCCTGGAAATGTTTGAATAGTTCCCAGTTTAGAGCTGAGTACTTGCCGTGCTCCTGCTGCTGTGTGTTCTCAAGGAGTATCACCGCAGACACCGGGTCGCAGCTTGGCCATCAGCCGTGCTCTCAGTTTGCAGAGAAGGATCCAATACAGTATTTATTTTAATGACTTGTGGTTTCAGTCTGTTTCAGTTTCGTTGCCTGTAACACCTTGTGATGCTTAGCTGGCGAGATGGAGATGTGACAGTGGGCTTTTTATTTGTCATGTTTCCTGAGCCTTTCCGGGCTTGAAATCCTTTATCCAGACTCATGTCCACAGGCTGCCACGACCTCGGTGGCATTGTGATTGACACGTGCAGTTTATGTAATGGTGACAAATAGCTTTCTAGTCAAGGTTATTGAAGCCCAAAAAAATATGAGAACAAGGTTATTTTTTTGTACATCAGCCTCTGAGGAGTGCCCTTCTGCTTCACTCTGCCCTTAGTTTTGGTTGGTTTTTTGTAGGGTACGTTGATGGGGTATCTCTTGAACAGATTCATTCTGCTGGCTCTGAGCTAGTCTTACACGTGAGAGGAGCTCAAGCTGTTGGTGCTGTCTAATACTGTGTGAACATATGCTATCTGTTGGCTTTTCTGGAATTCCTTCATCTTTTGCTTATATAAAAGCCACTGGTTCCTGTTCAGCCCAGAACCACAGAGGCTGGAAACTATTTACATTAGCTAGGCTTAGGTGATACCTCTCTACTGGATTGAAAATATCTGCCTCCAATGCTAAATGTGATTAGTAATTCTTGTTTTGTTAGGAGATAGTAGAGAGACAGTGATTTCTGCTCCATTTTTTTAGTACAGTAGTGGTGGTAACCCAAACGTAGCATCTCTGCGTGCCCGTCCTCCAACAGAAGGGCTAAGGGAGGCCCACCACAAAAACATATGGCCCTGCAGAATTGATAGTTGGGATAACAACCAGCTGGAAAACTGCTTCAGTCAGGAGGAATGGACAGATAGCATACGGTAAATGCTTTCTTGGCACATGAAATATGTATGCGTAGATCCCTTGGCAGAATAACTTCTGGATATTGGTGTCTGTCTATTTTCCAGGCATGATGACACAGGGGTTCTGTCCTTAAATCAGCAGAACCATACACCTGTGCACAGATATATTTATTTCCAGCAGGTCAGAAGATCCTGATAATAACTGCTGTCTTTAAAAGACCTCTCATTTTCTACCGAATATCTTGAAATTCTGCTGCTTTCTATAAAAGAAAGCATAAAATTCTTCAGCTGTACCATTGCTGAGCTTTGTATGTATGAGCTTTGTGTGTGTATCTGGAGCTTCGTGTGTACCTTGTGCTGTTGTTGCACAGCTTACCTCATGCCCTGATGTCCTCAGGTGAAGGCAAGGAGAACTCTTTATTTCCTCCCCCCTCCCCCCCCTTCAGTATCAGTTCATTTAACCAATCTTTTCTTTAGCTTCCAGTCAGGTCCAAGCAGAGCCACCTCAGACTTTGTCTCAAGCTTCTGCAGAACATGGAAGTCAAGGAAGTGAAGAGGCTGAAGTTCAGCAAAAGCAGGTGAGGTGATCTAAATGCTTTTGGAGTCAGATCCATAGAGCCATGGAATGGTTTGGGGTTGCTCAGAGCCCTGGCCAACTTCACCTGCAGTGGTGCCAGGGATGGGGCAGCCACCACCTCTTTGGCCAACCTGGGACAGGCTCTCACCACCCTCACTGGAAAACATTTCTTCCTTCTCTCCAGCCTAAATCTCCCTCTGTTAGTTTAAACCAATCACCCCTTGTCCTGTCCCAACAGGCCCTGCTTAAAAGTCTGTCCCCATCTTTCTGACAGGCCCCTTGAAGTCCTGCAAGGCCACAGGAAGGTCTCCCTGGAGCCTTCTCTTTTCCAGGGTGAACAACCCCAACTCTCCCAGCAGAGGGGTTCCAGCCCTCTCAGCATTGCTGGGGCTCCTCTGTCCCCACTCCAACAGGTCCCTGTCTCTCCTGTTCTGAGGACTCGAGAGCTGGACACAGCCCTCTAGGTCAGTGCTGCATTTGTCTAAAAAAAAAATTGTGTTTTACTTGTGATCCTAGAGAACTCCACTGAAGAAACTGGAGCCATCAGTTCCTGTTGTGCTGCTGGATGAGGAGGAAGGAGACACCTGTGCCATCTGCTTTGAGCAGTGGACCAACGCTGGGGACCACCGTCTGTCAGCGTTGCGCTGTGGACACCGCTTTGGCTACACCTGCATTGAAAGGTGGCTCAAGGGACAGGCGGGGAAGTGTCCCCAGGTAAAAAGTGCACTGGAAAGGACTCGCTGTCGGGTAACTTCTGCTGCAGGCATGGTCACTGTAACGGCTGCAACTGTTTGCTGCATGAGGAATCCACCTTTGCCTGCTGTCAGAAATAACAACAATCGCTATTATTTTCAGGCACCTAGGCCAGGAACAACTAGCACTGCTTCAAAGGGAGAATTCAGACTTGGATTTTCTCCCTAAATAGAGCATTTGTGAGTAGCAGGCTCAGAATGTCACGATTTCAAGTGCTGAACTTGTGCTCGGTTTCAGAACACTGTGCTGGGGTCCTGGAGTGTGGGAGTTGCAGACAGGTTCCTAGAAGCCATTAACTAAGCATAAAGAATAAGTTATTAGACGAGAAATCTGTCTGAGAACTGTTTTCAGTTGGTTAATCTTCTGGTTTGAACTGTGCCTGCTTTTGCAGCCTTTAAGCAGAGGTAGCTAGTAGAGAGGGAACTGAGAAACACTTTGCATCCTTTAAGGGCCATTTGCAAGTGGCAGATCTGCTTTTTAAGGTACTCTTTTCAGTTTTGTTTCTATGGCTAATATTGATCTTTCAATTAGACCTGTACTCCTCTGTGATGTGCTTCCCTTCCTTATTCCTTCTTTCCAGAAAGGAGTGTTGACAAAAAATAGGTCAATGAGTAACCTTGTAAATGGGGTTCAGTTCTGCCACTTCCCGAGTCAGTGGCTGGAAGCCCAGGGTTTCTTTGGCTTTGTCCTGTTGAGCGCTTCCATAGTTGTGCTTGACTTTGTGCGGGATTCCCTCCTCTCAACAAGAGACTTCCTGTTGATGTGCACTGGGATTAAACCTAAAGAATCACCGTTGCCACAGCAAAGGCCCAAACCCTTATTTTTCTTATCCCTGTCAATTCTGTGTAAGCTTTTCTTCACCCAGACCAGGCCCAGACAGAATTCTTGAAGACCTTCCCAACATCTTTGCTGTCTGGAATTTTGTGACTGCTTTCTTCTTGAACCCTAACAACTCCTAAGGGCTGCTCGCTCCCTCTTTGTCTTCCAGTGATGTAATTACTGAAAACCTCCTGGGAGGACTTGCTCTGGAGAGAACTTTGCAGCTTAAATCCCCTTCCCTTCGTTTCCAGTCCCACTCTGGGTGAATAGCGCAGCACCGCTGTGCGTGGTGCTCTGTGTACTAAGTGGCTCGAGTGCAAGTTACTGTGAAATTGCAGCATTCCTGATCCTGGCAGGGACAGCTGCTGGCTGCCAGGAAAGCTGCCTTAGCACTTACTGCTCTGCAAGGCAGAGGGAGCGGGGTTGTCTGACCTGAAACTGCTGCCCGTGGAATCTCTTGTGTTACTAAATAATAGAGAAGTCTGCATTTGAAGCACGCGTAGTAATTTAACGTTTAGCAGAGGTTACTTCATCTGAGGATTCACTGCAGCTTTTCTGATCAACAAATACACTTGCAAATTAGTAAGGTTGTGGATGCAGTAATTTCTTCCAAGCCTCAACTCAGTGGGAGATATTAATTTTTTTTTTTTTAAGGTGTATCTAAAGTACTTGGTGGTCACAGCCAGGCATGCAAAATTACTGAGATATCCAACTCCCCATGTGCTGCTGAAATCAGTGGGATGTTGGTGTTTCCTGCTGACACTGGAATGCTTTTATGCATTTGGGCCTGTAAGATTTTATTAAAGGAATATAGTGTGTAAAAGTTGAGGGTTTACTTAGGGGTTCTGCTCTGTTGGCCAAATGATGCTCTCAAAAATAGAAGTTGGGCTGGTGGTTTGGTTTAAATCTTTTCTCTGCTTTGATTATGGATTGTTTTACATTTTTTCTTTTGTTTTTTCTTTTTTTCTTTTAGCATGGTCAGGTCAGTTCCAGGGACATTGCTGGTGCTTTAGTGGAATTAATTTAGCAGGAATTAAGGAGATGCATTATTCAAGATGCAGTAGGATACACAACTGAAACTTGTTGTAACCCCATATAGAGCTCTCTTGCCTCTCTGAGTCTCACAAACATGCTGCGTTAAGACTTTGTTTCTGGATTTGTTTTCAAGTAGACAATCCCACCCTTCAAAGCTCTGAGGAGTTTTCAGTATAATACCTTGCAACTGGTAGGGACACATAGCTTGGATAGTTAAATTCAGATGACCCCAACTTATCTTTTATTTCAGTGCAATAAGAAAGCGAAACGTTCCGACATCGTGATCCTGTACGCCCGCACTCTGAAAGCACTAGACACCAGTGAACAGGAACGCATGAAAAGGTACGGAGTGGAGCCTCCATGTGCAGATATCACCTCATAACAACATGCCAGTGAAAGTTGCAGTCCAGCTTCTACATCACTCTTTGATTTCCTGTCTTGTCTGAAGCGATCTGTGCTCTCCCTTGGGGGTGACTGTGAGCGTGGCTGGCTTAACCAACCGTGGCCTCCCTGGGCTGCGCATGTCTTACCTGGAAGGAGAATTTTCTTCTGCAGCAGAATCGTTCAGTTTGTGCTTGGCAGTGCTGAAAGAGCAAAAGTGATCTTGTGCTGTATCCTGAACTGCTGTCCCGAAGGGGGGGGCATGGGGACATGCGGAGTTGCTGCCAGCGAGCTGTGTATTCCTAACTCCTCATTAGCTCTGAAAAGCAAGGCATGGTTAGAGGTGTGAGGGGGGTGAATAGCTGACCTTTCCTGGGGGAGTTAAACAGAGTAATCTCTTGTATGAATCACTTTCTACCTTGCTTTGTCAAACTCTTCATGTAGCTTAGCTCGCAAAAGGTCAGCAAGCATTATTGTGACTCTGCTTCCACCTCCAACTTAAATGTAGACTTCTTTATTGACAAAAAGCAGGTAGGAGAATAGGAACTAATTTCTTTTCAGTAAGCTGCTCTCACAGATACCAGTCTGAAATTAAAAGTCTGGGGATATCTGAGTTCTCATGAATCTTGTAGTGAATAGAATATGAGCCTGCACATATTTCTAACTTTACTGCTGTTCTTTCAACAGAAACCTTACTGTCCTGCTAATTAATAATCAGAAATGATTGAGGAGCAACTGTCATGAAGGGAAAAATCTCTTCTGTCCAGATTGCTACTGCCTGATGGCATTTGAACTGTACCTTTAGAGGAGTTGCACAGCATTCACTGGATTGACACTGCAAACTAAATGATATATAAAAGCACAGGACGCATTTGGGTGTTTAAATCTTGTTATCTCTCATGGAGAGGTACTTGTCTCACTGCTGTCTGTGTCTGAGAGTCTCGCTGCAGCCCTGCCCTGTTGCATTTGGGAAGCAGAGAGCAGTGACTGCCTGTCAGCCCAGTGAAGCTGATGGCAGTGGCTGCCCTGTGGCACACTGTCACGAGTCAGGGACAAATGTCAGCGCCAATACCTGCATCACCTTTGTTTGCAAGTGGCTTTGAACTAGATATAAGATCGTGGGGTTTGTTCTTCACGTTCAAAAAAAACCCCAGCCTTCAGGCTCTGAGTACCTGTGTAAAGGATGTGATTGCAATGGGTAAATAAATCTTTCTTCAGATGTTTCACCTCTCTCTTCTGCAGGAAAAAAAAACATCAGGTGAAGAAGCTATAGAGAAGTGACCAAGCTTTGTGCTTGGTGGATGTGTAAGGCTTAGCCTGTAGATTTAGGCTCTGGATCTCCCTGTATGTGAACCACTGAAATAATGACAGTACTGCAGTTTTAGAAATGCAGAATGAAGTGGTCAGCATTATAGACCAAAGGGACAGATGATTGTAAGGAATGCTGCTGTTTCTTTACTGCTCTGTAACTATTCCTTCATGTGTAAAGCCTGTGTGAAGTATATTATCAAAACTGTTGCTGCTAAACGCTGTGTATGCGCTTTAGGATCAAGAGGAGGTAGGAAGTATGGCCTCTGTATGGGTGTACACAGGGAATTTATCTGTATCTGCCTCTTTCTGATACAGATCTACTTTCCTGAAATTAAAAAAAAAACAACAGTTACTTGTAGATCTTGCTTGAAGATCTTGCTGTGATGTGATTTGCTGAATTACTGACTGATGTGAACATGGATGGTATCAAATACGCTAAACAATTTTTGCAGGGGAGAAAAAAATACCCTGATTTTTCTTTCGTATGTTAGCGAAGGTGAGGAGAAAGGCTGTTGTTTCTGTGGAACAATGCTGGAGTGAGTCATTCAGTACAGTTGCATAAGATCTCCAGGTGGATGAACTTCGATGAGCCATGGGCCTAGATTTTCTCTGTACTTTTCAATTTACCCGAACGGGACTTGTGTTGGGATGAAGCCCAAGGACAGGAGTTGACACAGCCCAGAGAATCATCCCAGATAATACCTCATCCCAAGGACTGCTTTTCTCTTGTTCCTCCAGCTCTTTAGAGAAGGAGCAAATGCTACGGAGACAAGCAGAGCTGGAATCTGCACAGAGCAGGCTTCAGTTGCAGGTTTTGACGGATGAATGCAGCAAACTCCGCAAGCAAGTTCAGGTGAGTCTCATGCTATGCATACAGAGAGGATTCTCTTTCTCTTCAACCTGTCATTTGGATGTTCTCTTAGAGGAGAGAAGACAGGCTTCTGGTTTTACTAAGCAGCAAGATGTAGTAAACTCAACTGGTGAATCATCAGAGTATCCTAAACATCCCAAGCTGGCATATTCACGTATCCCACATAACACTGACCTTTTATTGTGTGCTTCTGAGACTTAAAGTTGTAAGTACAACTTAACAGGAGAAGGTTTTTTTGTCTGAGTTTGCTACTTTTCTTTTGTATGAAGTAGATGATACCTATTCTCTCACTTAATTCACTTAGTTTTAGGCTTTTCTCTTGTGGATTTTTTTTTTTTACAGCCTCATGTCTACATTAAGTAACATCCTCTTTACCAAAAGTCTTCCTGTGTGATGTAAGATAAGGCTTTTAAAAATTGCTTGCCTAAATTCCTGCATGAAGCTTTATGATCAGGAGAAAATCAGTCTACTTTAAACTTTGGCTTAAGAAAAATAGGAATAAGATAGAACTGCAGGTTCATGATGTCCTCCTGTGATTCTTTTGGTGTCAAATGATGGAGTATCCAGTTTAACTGACTTGAAGTCACGTGTTATAAAGGTTAAGTGCCCTGTGTTCTTTAAGGTCTGTTTCAGTATTTATACTGCATTTATCACTGTCCTGTCGTGGATAATGTGAGTGCTGGAAGCAATTTTAAGGGCCTCGTTTATACTATGAATAAACTGAAAGTAAAACAATTTGCTGGGAGCAGAAAATCAGCAGGAAGTCTGGAATAAGTCTCTTAAGTTGCTTTGACTATATTTTTAAGCATATGAGTAATGAGTTCCCTGTCTTGGTTGTTTTGTAAGGCAACTATTTGCATAGAATTGATGAGGTTGAAAAGGCCCCTGGAAGTTTCTAGCCCAAACTTCAGCACTGGGTTGTTGAGGGCACTGTCACACTAGATGTTGTGTGCGTGCAAGCAAATTGCATGTCCTCCTTGGAAATCACAGTTTTTTACCATCCTCACTGAGAAATTTGAGGGGGTTTCCTAACATTTCATCTGAACTTGCCTTGTTACATCTTGAGCCTGTTACCCTGGTCCTTTCAGCCAGCAGCGTTACTGATAGCACAAGAAAATGTGTTTAACTGGCACACAAAGCTGTAAGTCAATATAGACTGCAAAAGAAATGTGTGAAATGTCCGTGCGTGGAGGGAGGGATGTTCGGTATGGCAAGGGTCAGTTGCACAGAACATTATTGGAATAGTTGGGATGTTCACTGGTTGCATGCAAGCCTTGGTGTTAGAGGTCTTCCAGAAAGCAAATGCCATCGGTTTTCCCCAAAAGCCATGGTGTGAACCCTTTATTTGCTGCTAAGGTGCTTGAGAGCTGTGCCTTCCCAGTGGTCACGTCACTAGATCTGTAGGTTTATGCACATTTTTCCCCTGCTCTTGTCCATTGTATTTTGTTATTGAAGTATTTAAGGTGCCTGAGACTAGGAAAAGGATGTCTAAGTCTTTAGCTATATGAAAATACATCAGGAAAGGAAGTTGAGGGGGAGAGAGGGCAGGAAGTGACTACAACTCTGGAAGAAAACCCTTGGCCAAGGTGTTTCTATATGTGAACCTGCAGCGTGTCCCGTGCTGAGCTATACTCTCTGGCAGGTTCAGACTTGTATTTTGGAAGCAGCACTATCAAAGCCTTTCTTTCACCTGAACTTCTTCCTTTGGGAGCACAAAACTTGGGAATGGGGTGTGAGCTACTGCAATACCCCCCTCCTGAATCTGCTGAAATGGTCTATAAAAGTTAGCTAGCAATAGCCAAACCATCTCTGTCTTGGGGCAGTAAAAGGGCTAATTGTGAGCCTTTCAGAGAGCAGTTGATCTTGTTCCATGGGTTGGGAAAGTTGGCGGTTTTTTTAAATAGGATTTTTCAAAGAATCCAGAAAGAGAATTGGATGGCAAAACATTGGGGGGGGGGGGGAAGCCAAAAACAACACTGTGAACCTAACACCTCTAGAAACATTGTAGGCTAATGGGTTTATGTATAAAAATCCTTCATCTTTGTGTTCACCTCCACTTGATGTCTGGTGAAGACCTAGAATAACAGAATCATTTAGGTTGGAAGAGACCTTTAACATTGAGTCCAACTGTTAACCCAACACTGCCAGGGCACCACTAACCCATGTCCCTTAGCACCACATCTCCACGGCTCTGAAACCCCTCCAGGGATCATGGGGACTCCACCACTGCCCTGGGCAGCCTGGGACAGCCCTTGACAACCCTCAAGGAGAAAAAACTGTTTCTCT
>WTSP01003154.1:0-34526 GCA_025331215.1 Actenoides lindsayi
TTGGTCTGCACACCAATCCTTGGTAGTAACTCTAAACATGGGGTGTTATCACTGCTAGAAGCAGACACTGCCTGTGACAACAGGCTGCTAACTTCAGAAAGTGCTGTTAGTTAGAACTGAGCTGGAAAGTAAAATCACTGAACAGAATTATTTCTGTTCTCAGTCAAATCAGGACGTTATTGAAAATGAAGTGAGATCTCAACTGGACATGTAATTTTTCAAGTCTGTATCTTCAAATAACATTGATATACTTCATGCAGAGTATCTGATCTCAATTCTGTTTATGGTGATTAATAAAACATGTGAATGCAGACACTGACTGTTTTCAAACTGCTTGTTAACACTTGTTCATTTGACAGATTTTCTGAGCAAGAGGGAAGGAGAACACTGCCACTTTTGTTTGTGCTAAAAAATGTCAGAGTTTACATTATGTTAAACATTCATGTTATAGCACAAACAATTAAAAAATAATCTCCTTTTTACTCAGTAAATGCAGTCTAGTAATATTGTTTTACAGTAACTATTTCAAATTCCTTTGCTATACTAATAACTGCAGGAACATTTAGAAAAGCAATCATTTATAACACATATTTAATTTAAGGAGAACTAGTTGCTTTTAATGGCTGCTCGATTACTCTGTGATTAGACTATATATAAGTCTTAGGTAAAATGGTGTTCAGAACTTGACACCATGCAAGGCTCAGCACATCCTCTTCTCCACTAGTTTTAAAAACAAGCTATCTTGAAAACAAGATGAGGAACAAAGTCATTTTCCTTCTTTCCCCTCTTCCCACAAAACATCTTTGAAATCTTAGGCAGACCGCCCAGATCCCAGCCCAATGATGTGCAAAACTGTTTTGGGGTGCAGTGTTATGTAAAGGGGACTTTTGCAGGATTAAGAACTGAAAACAGGCTTCTGAATTGTCCAGTGCTGGTTAGCAGATGATGAAAATCCTCTTTGCACAGGACTGGCAGGATGATTCCAGCTCAGAGAGGCCTGGAGCCAGTGTCTCCATTAACCTCCCAGTAATCTTCCCCCCCTGAAATGATTGGAATCACACTAGTAGCAAAAGAAAGAGGGGGAAGGCAAAGAACAAAACAGCAACTCCTTCAAACACATACCTGATTTAAAACCCAGAAATGCATTTGTCTATAAATGCTACTACTACTAATAACAGTACTTGAGCTCAACTATTAGGATTGCACAGAGCTGAACAAAATAGCTACGATGTCAAGGGTACCAGCTAGCAATAACCCACATCCCTTCCATGTTATGAATGAAAATTAATATTTCCAGTACTGTTGTCATTACAAATCTCTTTTCAGCTTCAGGTATTACTTTGCCAAGCTCAGATATATTCTTAATTAGAATCAGGTAAAGGAAGCTCCAAGGGCAGCCTATAACAAAGACTCAGAACAAATTATAAAGGCTTCAGTAATTGTAACACTGACTTTTTTTTCTGCTAGGTTTAGTTTAAGGGACAGATCAGCTGCTAAAAGACAGAAGAATGTAGCTTAAACCTTTTAGTCTTGAAAACTTAATATCTTCAGTTTTGCAACAGAATTAATGTGGCTTTACTGGCATTGCTTCAGTTAAATTAGCAGTGAAAGTAATCACCCATATAGATTAGTCCCTACTCAACACAGAGTTTTGCCAGATGCCTTGTGATGGCAGCTACAACAAACTGCAGAACAATAAATTCTTGGTGTTACATCATAATTTTTAACTGGCTTTATCACACTAACCCATCGAGCCAAACTCAATCTATTATACTGCCAGCCAATCTTCACTGCATAGCTTTGTGGGAAATCAGCTGAGGAGCCTTTCATATTTTTTTGCTCTTAGAGCTTGACCCTACAGAGTGCCAAAGGTTATCAGCTCCCAGGGAAATCCAATGGAATTGAGGCACTTTGTGCCCTTCAAGACCAGATCCTAAAGTGAGTATTTAGCTGTACAGTCATGGGGTACCTTACTCTGCTACCTGAAACAAACTGCAAGAAGACGTAATGTTGCTAAAATCAGCATTTCAGCCCAGGCAGTTTTCAAAAATCGTCGGTCACAGGCCAAACCCTTGGGGCACTGAGCCCTGCTGCTACTGCTGACCTGGTTGATGCTTAGATCCTCTCAGCCGTTCACTCTCTTGCTCAGCACTAACCAGATTCAGCATTCTATGGTCAGCAGCTGCCATTGCCTTCAAGGTTAGTAGCTTTAAATGGCTGCTGAAAGACAAAAAAGGCTGTCAGCCTTTGTCTCTCCATGTCATTACAATGCAGCAGATCTTACCATAGCAGTCATGAGTAGGTCAGTCGTGATTTTTCTCAATATAGTTTTTTGACTGCCCTTGAAAACTTGCCAACAAAGAGAAAAGGGGGAAAAAATGCTTACCAGGAGTGCAGTGATCAACAGGGGAAAAGATGAGAATGCTGTTTATTTATGGTTAAGGGAAATTTCCCTAAACTAGTGAACAATTATTAAATTAATTCAGTGAAAATATCCTGGTGGATAGAAAGCCTGCAGCACTGAATTAATAGCTTGACAGTAGTAAGGTGCAAGTCTTGATGAAATGTGATAATGTAAAATTTTTTCATAACAGCCTCACCTTTCCAAGTATATGTGTTGGATTAGACCTTAATCGCAGAGAAGAGGAGGGGTGGGGCTTCTCCCGGAGTCTTCCATCCTTGGGATGTGTGGGGTCTACTTCTGTTGCCTAAACAGAAGTGTCATTCAAGACTAAATAAGGTTTGTCTAAACCTAAGGTTTTACTTTCTGTAAAAATTTAAAAAATAGGAAAAAGCTACACATGTAAACCACTTCATCATTTCAAAAGTCTTGGTAGTTTATCAGGCTTGTTTTCACCTCAGGTTCTCCCTGATTCTATTAAGATGTTTAATGTTGTTTTCATTGCAGATTCTCCCTGTTCCTATTAAGATGTTTAATGTTATTTGCTTAATGCCTTAAATAACAGTACTGGAAACAATCCTGCACTGTACAAAGGATGAAGCAGATGGCCAGAAACTAGACAGCTTTCCATAAATACATGTAATTCCGGGCCATATGCAGCGTTGATAAGTGAGGTAAGTTTTTAATGTGAGTGTTGAAAAATAAAACATATGTGCTGATGTGTAGACTACCCCAAAGAAAGGAATAACACTTGTATCGTATTGCTCTTTAGACTATGTCCCTATAGGAAGATTTTTAAAATCCAATTTGATAAACCTGTATTTTTGGAGATCATTGTCTTGGGGTATGTCTGCTTTTTCATACTAAGAGTCTTTACATCTCTTCACATACTGCCTAGCTGAAAATTTCTGTGGAGAACTGTCTTGTGATATTGAAAATAAATGCCCAGATAAACCCGCCTGGGTTCTAGTTTATGAACAAAGAGAGGGACATTTTTGTGATTTCCAGTATTTGGAAGTGACTGCCTGGATTTGGTGAAGCAAAATAATTTTAGTGGTTACAAGCATGTGTTTTAGCATTTATGGTCTTAAAATGGGAATTTGCATTGGCAACACAGATTAACACAGGCTTCTCTGTCACAGACATTTTTCAAATTGACTTAATCTTGGAAAATTCTTAAGTGCCATTTCTAACCATGTAGACATATTTCAAAGAAATAGGTGATGCATAGATGCCTTACTATATGGACAAATTGCCTGCTTCCTGTACACGTGGTGTTGGTCACCTTTGTTAGGAGCCACTGAATCCAGTAGCCTGAGAGAGGCAGAGCTGTAGCAGATCCATGGTTCTTGTTTGGGCCGGTAACATGTATTCCTCATGGGCACACACATGATATTCACATACATACATACATACATGGACGGTCACACAAATCAACACAGACAGAATTATTCAAGCAAACACAAACTGCCTAACCCTGTCCCCACCTCTGGCAGTTCAGGATGAAAGTCCATTAGTGGGAAACATATACAATACCCATGATACGGATCCTTGCAGTAGCTGGTGCCTGGACCCCCCAGTTTCCCCATTTTCTGGTAACTGGACATGCAAACCTCTGTGGACAGCAGCTCAAGTCCATTTGAGACCTACACACATAAAGCTTGGATGTATAAAGCTGCATTACCTTTCAGTGAGGCACTTGGCTTGTGTTATTCAAAATTCTTCCTTATCCTGGGGAGATTAAGAAGCTACTGTGTCTGTACAGCTACCTACCCTGCACAGCCTAGCACTGTGTAATGTTAAGATGCTCAGAGACAGGTGTGAATCCATTTCATCTTCTGTACTGGGAACACCTGGAAATGTGGCATGCAATTAGTACTCAGAACAGGCTATGGGGTCTGAATCACTTCTTGTGATTGTAGAAATACAAAAAGGAAACAAGGCACAGATCCCAATCAAAGATGCTCCATACAGGCAGAGAAATAAACAACACTCTAGGTGCTCAAGACAACAAGGAGTGCACTATACCTTTAAAATGAGGCAGAGTGTTTTGTAGTAATTCAAATGTCAGCTTTCAGAAAATAATTTAATGTTCTCCACTGTTACAAGGTTAATTTTTTCACGGGCTCTTGATCACACAGATAACTAATCAACAGCCAGATTTAGCTTGTGAAAGCCTTTATTTGCCCTCTGGTTTCCTTCAATGTTATTACAATGTGTAGTTTAAATCTTCTTTAATCTACTTCAATTCTGGCACACTGATTAGTAAACATTAATTACAAAAGTGCTGAGTGGGCATTGTGAAAGAAGAGGATGAAGAGGAAGTAATGGCTGGGGAAGGGAGGGTAACGTCAACGATCTTTCTAGTCTGCTATGCTACCCTATACAAGTATGTCTTTGTTCCCTGTGATACCAAGCTTAGCAGTGATTTCACATCACTAACCCCTGACCTCTGCTGCCACACAGCTGAAGCTCCTTGTCATGCATTTGCATCACTGTCTTAGTCTCTACTCTTCCCCGTGACCAAATGTGCCAGACCTTGTCCATCAAGGTTTTGCCATCTGGCTATCTTGTGTGTTCAAAAAAGCCCTGTTCATGAGCATACTCTGAAGCACCCTTGAGCTAGGATTTTTCTTATGTGACTCGATATACTGGCTGCAACCTCAAGCTCATAAACCAGCACAGTGTTACTTAGTGTAGAGATGATACCACCTGAGAAGCTTTTGCGCCGGGCACTGGCAGTGAGAATAGGCCTCAGTGGGAATCAATTCCTGTATTCATTTTTGTTTTGTTCTCTGCATGACTATTTTTGATGCTTGGTTGTATAAAAGTTAAGAACAAGAAAGTCTGCTTAACTAGACCTACATTTGTTCTCCTGAGAGCTCAAGGGATAGTGTCAGCACTTGAGAGTGCTGTGACAGAGCAAGGTCTAGCATTGTGGCACGAAATGCCAAGGATGAACAAAGGCATTTACAGAGAAGCAAAGATTAAGATTTTATCTTCCAAGTCAGATAAGTGAATGAGTATTATGTTCTCTGGGGATAAAAGTGAAAAATAAAATTCTAGCTAATGGAACATAATCATTCAGGAAGATATATTTAGATCTGCTGAAAACCAGTAACAAATATTTAAGGGTATGAATTGTGATTAGCACAAGCATGTCCCTAATTCCTCCTACTTAATAAATCCAACTAACACCACAGCATATAATTTTCATATTTATTCATTGACAATATGTTTTTGTGGATTGCTGCATAGTTAAATTAACTTACTGTGGGACTGACAAACCCATTAAAATGGAGCACTGTGAAAGGGTGACACCTTCAACTTTGGAAGCAAGAGCCTTCACTTTGCTTTTCCCACAAATATGATGATTCTGTTGCTACAGTGGTGACTGATACTGGTTGTAACGTCCTTTCTATTGTCATTTTTCCTTTATTACGCCACATGGAACTGCTGCTTGTCAGTTAGAAAGATGTTGCATTAGTTTGATTGCTAATTTAAATAAAACCAGAAATCATTCACAGTTATCACTCCTAATGCATCATTTTGTAAAAGTAGTTCTTCAAGAGAAAGTATGATGTCAGGAATAAATTCAGCATACAATTGTATGTTTCATAAACCCAAAGGTCCCTCAAATATCTATGTGAGTAAATCATACTTCAGCTCTGGAAAAGATTTACCAGAAGGCTTCAGGGACTGTATCTACCTATCAGGTCTGTGCATTGTAGTCTCATGCCCAGTATCATAAATATGTGGAGTGATGGCACTCCTTCATAATTCTTTTCCTGAATCCCTTTTGCTGACTACAAGTAGCTACAACTGTTAAGAATTCAAAGTTGAAAAACAGATCTCGTTCAAAAAGCCCTAATTTAAACCTGTAAGCTTGGTGTTCTCAGGGTTTATTAATCACTTTTGAACTTTTAGTATTCATCTTGCTGCATCCAAGCAGTTCAGGCATAGCAGAGGCTGTATAAATATGCATCTGATAGAGGTGTGCCATAGAAAGACTTGAAAAGAAACAGACCCTTGAGCTTCAGAGACATGACTCAGTGAGCAAGGGTTTCTGCCAACTTTCTACCACATGAAGACTTTGCAGTAAGGATATTATCTTTTCTTTTTATCTTATATGCTCTGCACATTTTAGAAACCATCTTCACTGGACACTTACCTACTGTATTTTTAATGTCTTCTTCTAGACTGGTTTTTTTGGTTTTTTTTATTATGAAAGAACATCATTTTAGCTGCAATGATTGATTGCTTTTTCTGTGTCCTTATGCTATAAAAAAATTTATGTTTTCAAATTCATGGAAGATTAGGCTGAATTTTTGTTCACTAACAGAAGCTGGCATCTGTTCAATGAACTATCCCAGAAATATATTTATTACTATGCAGGTGATGTTCTAATGATTCCTTCCATTTTCAAAGCTATTCCAAAGGCATTCCAAGTCAACTTCATTAAGCTGATAGATCAATACCTGGGATTTAGGTGCTCAGCACTGCTGAACCTAACATATGTGTCTAGCCCCCATAGTGTCATTTACAGTGCTAAGTTATGTGTCTAGGCACAGTATTTCATTAGGCTCTTAGCTCTTTCTGGCTTCGTCCCAAAACACAGAACTTCTCAAAGGCAATTTTTATTCTCCCTAGATCCCATTTTATTGTACCCATGGGTACAACTCTGTGAAAAACCTGCTTCTACTCTTCATGAAATATTACTTTCACATCCTAGCTAAATCTAAATTAATCCAAGAGGCACTGTCAAAAATTCACTCCTATACAGACATGACTAATGATTATTTGGCAGTCATGGCATTTAAATATTGATAGTCTTCCTTAAAAGCTCTTTTATTTCATTATTTGATATTTGACTATTTTACTTCATATAAATGTGCAAGCAATTTGCACCTAATTATGCACTTGTCACTTAACTCCTACTTACAGTTTTCCACACTGCTACTCTGGATAAGTATGCATTAAAATGATTTAGTTGTGTTGGATCAACTATCTTTTTCTTGGAAATTCTACATATCCAGGAACATTGATAACAAAAAAGTAAGGTAGGTTCTAGCTAAATAAGAACAAATTAGTAATGCAAAATACCGAGGAAAAGGTCCAAAATATTTATTGCTTAAAAACAGCTAATCTGACATTCTTGGGTGAATCCCAATATATTAATGAATGGAATTACAAATAATAAAGTTCTAGTATTTGAACTTATACAATAGACTCTTAACTAGGTCTCAGAGTTAGCTCCAGATGAGACCTCCTGATCTTTCTCAATGCTTATACATTTGTGGCATTAGATTACATCTACAAGGAAGACTTCTGGAACAAAGGAAAAATATAGATGTGGTTTGACTGAGTAATGTGAGCTCAGATTCAGTGTTCTGGCCAAACTACCTGTTTTGGGAAAACAGGACAATAGTTTACACTAATTTTCTATAGAGCAGTATGTGTATATACATCAGATGATATTCAGAGCATAGTCTCCCACAAGCTTTTATAAATACTAGTGTCCAGGTAGTAGTACCTATTTGAGCTATTACATCCACATAACAATTGTTTTGGGAGGAAGCTGTGGTGACAGGGGTTTACATGAACTTTAACACCACTACCTAGACCTCTAACTGAATTATAGAAAGGCGGGTGCTATGAGCTATGATTCACTTGGTGAATCAACTTTTGATATATCACAGTTTGCCAAACTGAATCTTACATTCAGGCTTCTTAAAAAAGTTTATGAAATGAAGAAGCATGATAATAAAAGTCTAAAGCACTTCACAGTAATTCTAGTACACTATATTTTAATAATACTTATTTTTTTTTTAATAAGGAGTAGGCAAGAATAGCAACAACTTAATAGAGAGTGCAATTGTGATGGGCCTGAAAAGCATATAAAAATGAAAGGTTGTGTCTGAATTTGTTCTTTAATGAGTTTTTTTGAATATGAAAATATGTGAAGGCACAAATGATATTCAGAGTCACAAAGAATGCCTCAAAAGACACTGCAATAAAGAAAAGTATGAATAGCTAACACATGTAATGTTAAGAAATGTTAAAGCCAGGAATAATTTAGCTTTTGATCCAAAAACTGTTGTGCTCTTTAAGAAGAAAGGGTTGCAGAACCCAAGGGATCGTGAGTTAGCTGAGACTTGCCAGAGCACAGAAATGTTCCTACTGCTGACACTGCTCCCTGTATGCCAGTAGGAGAGCCTGACATCCCAGCCAGCTGGGCAACTAGCTGAGCAGTTGAAGCTGAGTTCCTTGAAGGGGAAAGGGAATCCCCTGAAGTGGGAAGGAAGTTTAATATACTTTATCTGTGAAGAAACCATGTACCCATGAATAACTCAAAACTATCTACACATCTTTCAGTATTTATTTGGGGAACTGTCTGCTAGGATGACTGCAAGATAAAACTGTTGGGTAAGGTGCCTTTATTACCAGTTCCTGAGTGACCTAACATCCCTCTGTGACTTTTGTATGTCAGAACCACAGGAAACCTGCATGTGCACTTGTGTACAGCTTGAGAGTTATGGCTTCCCTCCCACTTTGCCTTTGTCAACACAATAATATAAGCCCCATTGTGCCCTGGTGCTTTATTCAAACTGTGTTTCCCACAAAAACAGCAACTAGCAGTTTGTACGCTTCAGAAGTGCACTGCAGTTTAGTAGATAATTAGCAATGTGGATAGCTATTTTTCCTTTTCAGACTTTTTAGAACAAAAATGTAGAAACACTCTTGCACATATTTTCCTAAGCATAACCTTTGTTTCAGAATTTGGACTGCAAATAGCAGAGCAACAACTACTCCCATGGTATTTCATGGTTTCTATTTTTGCTTGACAAGTACAGAAACATGAATAGTGCACTTTACCAAACTCTTCATAAGACAATATGTAGCACCTTGGGGAGGTGGTTCCATAGGTGCTGAGATCGATACCTGTTGTATCATGCTACACCTGTCATCTCACCTGTGCACCTGAGCTTTCCTCCCATGGAAGCCAGGGTGGAGGAGTAGATATGTATAGCTGTGCCAGCAGGCAAAAAAAAAAAGGCTGAGCTGGCAAACAAAACCACTCAGAAACTGTCTGGATTCCACAGGCTGATGTTGCTCCCATTAACTGAAGTGTGTTGGAGCAAAGAGGTGATAATAAACCATACAGGCACAGAAACTGTAAAGCACTGAGGGGTAAAGAAGAAATAAAACAAGCTCAGAGAGATCTAGGATAAATGCAAAATAAGGTTCATTCAATATGTAAATCAATCTGAATCTGCATTTGCTTTCTGTCTTACAGTAGTCCATAATTAGAACTATGCTGACTGCTGTTTGTTGCTGATACAGGAGTCAAGAGAAAATCTAGTTAATTCCCTAACATTGCAAAAGCAATACAGCTAAGAGAAGAGTTTCATTTAATGAATCAAAAATATGAACTTGGCCAGATGATGCTCAGGGAGCTTTTATACAGTCCATTTTAAACGCAAGAACATTCCTGACTATTCCAAAATCCAGATGAACATTTGGGGAAGGAGAAAAATAAAGTGGTATTATTAAGTTAAAGGGTTGAGCCTGTCTCAAAAAGCAATTGTATTTTGTATATATAGATTCAGTCACTTATAAGTTACCATGTTAGCATTAAAGTGTATTTTATTGGGTCATGGGTACCATTACAGGTTAACATTTAGAAAGCACCTTCTAAAATATAATTTCCAGGATCCGTGGCCTTTAAAGACATTTTTAGATTAAGGTCTTCTGTGTTAACTGCTAGTCACTTGCATGTCATTTGCTTATAATACATCTGGCAGGCTACAGTGGAATAGCTTACGATAACTCAGCACATCAATTTAAAGATTTGTCTTTTAAATTATTCTAGTCTAATCAAGTCTGTCACCTTCCAGGACAGAAAAAGTCTGAAATTACCTAAAGAAAAAGTGAAAATATTCAGATCACATTGAGAAAGAGACAAGCAAGTAAAATGGACATAAGTATTGGTATCACACAGATGAATGGTAGCATAAATAGATTTAGGAAGACTTCTTGAGTCTTTTGTAAGATGTACAATATTTATAAGGACAGATGATTGTCTTGAAGATATCGGGCTGCCCAGATTTTAACAGAATGTGAGTTAGATATTGTGGAACCAGGTTGTAACCGATCTTTAACACACTTTCCAAAAGGTGATTTGCTTTGAAATCAGGATCAAAACAATGTAATGGCCACTGCACAAACACATTGCCCTGTTTAGCTAGTTCGTCAATGGATAAAATTAGTTAATGGACTAAATGATTTGCTAGATGTATTTTATTTACTAATTGTGCTCACAATAATTCTTATAATTTCTGATTCCATTCCTTTCAATATTTGTCAGTGGATTATATGTGCCTTAAATGAGGTCCAGCAATTTCAGATTAAGTTAATTATTGTGGCAATGCTATTATCAAAGCTGCAAAGAAACATACAAGAAAAAATTATTGCAGAGTTTATTGCCTATTGTCACAGGTTTGAGACCGGGATTTATACTGAAAAGGTTGTCATGCATTGGAACAGGCTCTCCAGTGAAGTGGTTGAGTCACCATCCTGGAAGCATTTAAAAGACATGTGAATGTGGTGCTTTAGTGACATGGTTTAGTGGTGGACTTGGGTGTGCCGGGTTAACTCTTGGATTCGATAGCAAAAGTCTTTTCCAACCTAACCAGTTCTATGATTTTATGGTTCTATATCCTGGATTTTATAATTAAAATAAACAAAATATTAAAGCATTAAAAATGCAAAGATAAAGATGTGTGCCAAACCAAAATTGGGCATGACATGAAAAAAAAATATATTCAAATCTAACACACAATCACTTAGGCACAAATTCATATGACCTAAATTCTACTGAAGCCCATCTGACATGGCATCTTCTTTAGACTGGCTGTTCTGAGAAGTTTAAGCATGGAAAATGGTGGCTGACCTCAAAAAAATATTCCTAGAAAAACAAATCAAGGTACGCCAGCTTTTTGACAAGTGGTTTTCAGCATTTTATTTATTTATTTATTTAAGTCCATCCCTCTTAATCAATAAGCTTTTGGACCATTCTCTGTTTGGAAAATGTTTCACCCAGAACTGCCAGAAATTCAGGGTACTTTGGGCTGATGTACATTACAAAATCCAGGAAAAATGCCTCTCTCTTGCCAGTGCCCTTCCTGTGACAGCCAGGTGGTGCTGAGGTGATCCCTGAAACCTCACAGTGAATTATTCTGTTGTAATAACATTTATAACAGCAGCATATAACGTGATATGAATGCATGCCAATAATGATACGTTTCATCTCTTAGGATAATAAACCATTTTAATTATCATATGTTAGCCCCCCAGGTCCTAACAGAGATGCAATGTTCATTGCAGAGCTGTCTACAGATTCCTTCCACAAACAATTACAACAGTGAAGGTGAATGTCACACTGCTTAACAGCCACTTTTTCAGATAAAAACCCATTCTGTAAGAAGCAGAACATTCACAACTTCCACTGATTTCAATACAAATTAGATGTTAGATTTTCACAGAATTACATCTAATAAGTGGGCATGTCACATCTCACAGATACTCTGTTATTAGTCTATGAATAACATCAGTTGAAAGGCTGATCTTTACTAACACTGAACTTCTCTAAAATACATTTTAAATATTGGCAGTATGAATTTAAAGTTTTCTCTGTAAAAATCAAACAGCTTCAAGCTTTTTCTTCCTCTGCAATCCCACCAGCTCAAAGAGAAATTACATTCAGACTTTTTGATACACCTCTAATCCTAGTGATTCTCCTCAGTTTTACTGACCAAAATAACATTGTTTCCTTCATGCACAGCTTACTAGATTTTGATCATTTTCATTCCTTCTCCCTTAAATATCTGATTGTTAGCATTGATTTGCTTGCCCTTTCCCTCTTGCCCATAGATCAAGTCACACTTAGAAATGACTTTTCCAACATTCTCGATGCTTATGCCAAGACTGTGAGCATAGAGAATTCACAAAGTAATTTCACATTCTCCCTTTGCGACTAGATGCATCAGATACTCTAATCTTTGCTCCTTCTGCAGTAATATATAACTTATGGCTTTATTACTATATGCACTTTTCCCACTATGCAGTGATATGAAGAGTAAGCAGCACAATCAGAAAGCCATGGAACAAACTCTACCTCACTCTGAGTCCATGAGTCTTGCCATGACTATCTAAATTAATCTTGGACATCTTCCTAAACTAGGGATGACAGTAGTATAAAAAAGCTAAATATGATACCAGTAACACTTATGGGCAAGCCTTTATTGTTATTTGAATAAAACTCCACGTTTTAGTTTATTTTTTTAAATAAAGAAAAGCTTCACCCACATCTATTTTATTTTGGACAATGTGCAAACCTGTAACCATACTTGTCTCACACACCTGTGTATTGTCTTGATAATCCAGCTACAGATCCTGAAAACAAGCCATTGACATAAGTCTGAAAACATTTGCAGTTTTCATAGTTTGGCACAGTTGCCAGAGGAGGTAATGTAAAGAAAGTATCTGAATGCCAGTCTGCCAGATGCTAACTGCAATTGCAGCATCTGTCTATTAAACATCAGTTTAGTTTGCAAGCATAGAGTCCTCGTGTGCCCAAATATGGATGGATGAACAAATTATCACAGAAACTTTGAGAAATCCATAACACAGTTTTTGCTAGTTCACCTCAGATAAAATTGTTGACAAAAAACAATCCTTTGAAATATATTTGGAAACAGTTGGGCATTACTTATTCATACCCAGAGAATTCAAGTTGCAAGTAACCAATATCATGCTTATGATGTTCTGCAGCAGAAACTTCATGTGGAAAAAAGCACAAAGCTACCTGACCAATTTAAAAAAAAATCCCATTTAGTAATTCTCAACTGAAAGTAATTTGAGAACCCAGAGAAAACTATATTTGACTAAATAGTAAAAACAAGGTCTCAATAGCAAATCAACCCTCATGAAACTCTGTTGCACTGAGAGTATTTCTCGACATATATTCTACTTCACTTTTAAAAGTGTCCATTTACTATAGAAAAGACATGTATGTTCATACAACATTTAGCTCATCAGTAGCTATCTTGGTCTCTAGTGGGCCTTTAAAAGCCACTTCTTTCATTTTATTATTTCCTATAAAAATAGTGCATAAAAATACTCTCCCACAGAATATATACTGACAAAAAGAATACATTGTACCAGATTGGCAAAGTCATTTGGGTCTTCTCAACTTCTGAACTAATGTGTCCTATGTGGGATTCTGCAATGTGGTAGGAAAGAAATTAGTCATTCTGATAAATGTTAAACATTCGTGACAAAATTAGGGTGAGCTCTTACAGAGAGTTGTGTAATCCCTGCAAGTGTGGTTGAGCACTTAGTCGTACAAATACATTACTAGAGGCATCAGGGCTCACCAAGGTTCAACAGAATCATTTCTATTTGCTCTTTTGTTTGAGGTTGCAAGAAACTGTCTCCTGTTTATACTGGGTCTGTTCCCCATCTGGGGAGAAACGATCTTTCAAGATGACAACATAGCAGGGTTTATTATTTGTATGTGATATAGTATACTTAAATCATGTTACTGCATGTTTATCTTGGGAACACTGCAAAATTTTCACACAGTTATATTTCAATAGTGTACTGTCCTGAGTTAATTAGTTAAATGAGAATAAGATGTATATATTTTCCCTCAAAAAGAGGTACTCTACTCCACCACCTGCAAGCCCCCTCCCTCCATTTCCTTTCAGAAAATGTAGACAGACTGGGAAAAAGCAATGTATTCAGTGATTGATCCTAGAGCAGACTTGTAATCCTGTTTGTTTTTCTGTCTTCTATTAGTCTGGAAGCTCTTTTGAGCTGGGACTTCTTTTTATATAATGTATTTGATTATCTGTGAAAAATCAGAGTTGGGATATGAGTTAGATACTCTTGAAGCCCTTTTCACCCTAGTAAGAAAGGTTGCAGCGGGAAAATTTGAGTTGTCTAAATTCTTTAATTCTCTAAACTGAATCTGAAGTTAGACCGTTTCATCACTTACTCATGAAATTGCTTTTATATTCAAGAGGAAATGTAAAAAGAATGGATACAGTAATACTTCTTAAATACTTCCTTTGAAAGCATACTACTGCTTCAGAATCAGTAAGAGGAAGATGGCTTCTGTGTAACATTATCTGCTCTTCTATTCCTCTTCAAATTCAGGTAAGATTACAGAAAAATAATAAAGTTTGATGAAAAGCAAAACCCAAACAAAATTCAAATACTCTTTTCACCCCATGGAGTCTAAATATATTAAAGTACTCAAGACAACTAATAACAATGCAGGCCAAAATTAAGGTAAATTAAACCATAAATCATTAAATTGTACATGATGTGATCAAATAACTTCCAACATCTCATCCTCATCTAGCAACTAGTGAAAAACAATAATGAAATAAAATCAAGCCTTTTGTAACTTCTGAAGTCATTTCTAGATAAAAGCTTCTCTGAATGTGCTCTGCCAAATATTAATGAAACTAAATGTCTTTGCTGCTCTCTACATTTGTCTTCACCGTATACAGTGTATCAAGCTAGGTTGTTAAAAAAAAAATCTGCAACCAATAATTTATATGCATTTAGTGCTGGAAATACAAGGGAAGCCTCTGAATGTTGAGTTAGTGCCACAAGAGGGTTAAAAAGAATGCAGATTGATGTATTTGATAATGCAGTTGAAAGAACAAAAACGACTGCCGGCATTTCATAAACTGAACAGCCCCTGTGTACAACTACTAGACAAGTTTAATAGGAATGTTTTATTGCATAGTAATTGAATTACTTTACATAAATAATGCATTAGAATTTTTCAAGTTTCTCCATCATACTTTTGGACTTTAAGTGAAGACTAGGCATGAACAAGATGAATTTTTTTTTTCTAAGTTCTGGTATTGCAAAGGGGTGCATTCCAATTGCTGAAATGTTTTTGTTTCTGACAGTGTTGGACGTATAGCTAGATTATATGATTATTCCCCTCTCTGACAGAATTTCCGCTTCCATTCTGTTTTCAAGTATCATTCCTCTTTTGAAATTAACTTGCACTTGAATCAGTAACTTTAACAACATACAAACATAAAAATCATTTCATACAGTCCTCCTCCTCTCAACTGCACTCCCCCACCATGCATTATTGTGCATTAATGGAGCTTTTACTGTTAAACACTTTGTGTTGTATCAAAACTGCATTAGGAGGTTTAAGTCCATTCTGTCTTCCCTATTGTCTTGTCAGGGACTTGTTTACCAAGATCCTCCATTATGAGTTTTCAGGTATATACTACTCTTAAGTTACTAGCCCCCTTGGAAGCTGAAAATTGAGTCAATACTATGCTAATTTAAAGTTTCATGTAGTCTACTCTAAGCAGAGTTGTCAAGTGGCATCTCAGAGTAATCTGCATAAAATTTTATCATCAAACATCATTAAGGTTCCTATACCCTAACACATGACAGCATTATCTCACCATCTGCAACAATAAATTAAGCTAAAAACCTGTCAGACATTGAGTATGGCTCCTTCCCTGTCCTCTGTGCTTCCCTGGCTCCTTGGACTTGTTTCACTTGGTATAAATGATGGATAGCTCATGAAGGCAAGCCTTCCAAGACACATTTGAAAGTCAAAGAACTCCTGTGTAATATGGAATGAGAAGTTATAGGTACAGCTGAGAATTCATCCCCCAAGTTCTTTCAAAACCCCAGCATTCTACCTGCAAACCTATCAGTCACTTGTTAGCCACTATCCCTTCTTCCCATTACTGCCAGAAAGTATTGTGGGTTGGTTAGGTTGGTTTTTTTTCAAGGCTGGTACATTTCCAAAGAAAGTTTCTGTTTTTATAGAACATCATTTTTCAAGAAAGAAAAAAATAATCCAAATCACCTCCCCTCACAAGCATCTTCCTAAGCCCTAAGTTCCTTTTGCAACAGCACCAACCTTGTTATCTTCTTTTACCCACTCCATTCAGAAGCTACCTATCTGTGGCTCCATACACCTTAAGTGTCTCCTCTCTGATTGCTTTAACAGTGTTCCCTTTCTCTCAACTTGGCTCTTGGCCAGTCCAGCTTCTTAGTGCAGCAATTGCTGTTTCAGTATAATAGGCAAGATAAGCCACTGTCAGCCTCTCTTACAGCAAAGTCTTCACTAATTGCTTTACTTTGGAACAACTCCATTTCCTTACTGTCCCATGTAAAATTCTGGAGACTAGTCTGACTAAAAAATATTCCCCAAGCACACATTGTATGGTACATTACACAAAACCACTAACTGCTTACAAACATTTTAATTAGACATAATGGTAAGAAGAAAACCCAAGTATTCTGGAAATGTGCATATGAAAATGCACATTTAACATAATTCATCCTAGATGAATTAATTCTAAGTTTATTCTCTTTGCTTGCTATAGACACAAAAATATTGCAGCTCTTTCCTATATAAAGGAGGTAATTTAGAACTGCTGCTATTCTCACCATGCAGCAATAATTCCTTCGCTATCAAAGCCTCACATGGGTTGGGCAAAATGTACCAAGACAAAGCAATGGGATGAATTCTTATGCAAATTTCAACACACTCTTCTTTTTCCTTTAATGCCAAGTGGTCCATACATTGCATGCCAAGAAAGAGAAAGCTGTAGATGATCGCATAGTCATGATGACTTAAAAAAGTACGTCCAGGAAAATATATTAACTCTTATTGGACTGACAGATACAGTTGAATGAAAAAGTAAGTTTTCTGGCATACAAGCCATTTTTATGGTCTGAAACAGAAGTAGCAAGTTTCCAAGGAAAAACATGTTTGGTAGCTGTGAAGAAGAAGGGACTGTTTGTAAAACAAGAGGTGAGAAGGTTGCTAGCCCCTGTGATTAGAAGAAATAGAAACAGATATTTATCACTTCTATAATACTGAAAGATTGATGTGGGAAAATCATAGTATGTGATAAAATCAACATCTTGATTGAGGACATGATTTTAATAGCTCCCAGGCTTATATTTTAATCATATTTGTAGTCCTGGATAGCAACATCTGCCACATGAAACTGATTCGTTACTATGGCAGTTATTTGCTTTAGTTATTTTTTTTATCAGGATGCATAACTGAATAGCGCTTGTCTACCCCTGTTCCATGAAGGTATACGATGTTCTGAATAAGGTGTATATACATTCATTGACACAAGAAGTGGAAAAAGCATGCAGAGGACCCTGAGAACACTCTGCATTTCCTACAGCCAACTTCTGGGTAACTCTGCAGAAGGTGGTGACAGCAACAAATTTCATTTTGCCTCTTTTTATATATTTCTGTACTTAGCAGTCTGTTGTTTCAGTTTAAGGCTCTTTAGAGCTACTCTTGCCTGTAAAAACAGCTCTTGTTTTATTGAATAAAAAAATAACTCTTATTTTGAATTAAATTTTTTTTTTTTTTTTTTTTCCAAATAGAAAATTCTCCTTAAATACAGGTGTGTGAAATCTACTGAGTGAATGCCTTGGGAATGTAATGCCTTGCAATCTATAAACTCAACTGAAGTCATTATCCCAAAGTCCTTGGGTTTATATTTCAACTTGAAACAAAGCCTATAATGAAAAAAACAGTATATATTACAATTTGATGGTTCCCAATTATACTAGTAACAATTCTCCAGTCATTTGAATCAATTTTGCCTGACAGGATCCTCATTTTTGGCATTCCAAGGTGTGTTTGGGATGAGGTCCCCAAGTCTTGTGCTTCTCTCAGTTGAATATAACAGAAGGACCAGTTCAACACAATTTCCTTCTTTCTGCAGGTCCAGCTTGGCACAGTCAAGGTCTTGAAGAAAAAAATGATGAGAATTAAAATGAGTAGAGTGGCACAAGAGCACAGTACATGACTGTGTAGCATGGTCTATGGTCTGTGCAGAGTGAAAACAAGGAAAGACAGGACGTAACTGTTGCATGAGTCAGCATCCAGAATGACATTGAGAGAACAAGACAAACTGGACAGATGTGTAAGAGAGTAATTCTGGTGTTACTCCATGAATCTTTATAATACTGGGTTTGATTTTGTTCTTTTTATTTCCTTGCATGTCTTTATCTCTTCCTTTGGTTGGAAATTTTTGATATAAATGTTCTGTGGTAAAAATCAGTTACTTTCTTTTTTTTCACAGTTGAGCTCTACCCTGGGATGTAGAAAATAGCTTTGAAATAGATCTGGCTGCTATTTCAAGGGGGGAACAGATTAACTTTTGTGGGTTTATCTAGTTGAAATCTTTTCACAGGCGTAGCTCCAACAGTCAAAGGACTATCATGCATCAACTGTCTCTGCTCCTAATTCAAAGCTGAGAGGCTAGTTCTGATAGTGGGTCTCTGATTTACAGTATCAAAACCAAAGGAATTGCGTGAAAAATTCTGCAACTGCAATACACACAGTATCCGTAAAAGGTAAACACAGTTTGCCATTTAAAGTATGCTCAGACTTTTCTGACCAAATGCTATTTTACCGAGGAGCTCTGTGACAGATTAAGAAACACATTTTGTTCTACAAGCACCATAAATCTGGAAGAAAAGCCTCTATAAACCTCCTTTTTGCTCATTGATGCATCCAACTTTGATGGGTTCTGCAGCAGCGCAAAGATCCAGGGTTAAGGCCTATGAAACCATTGCCTCGATATCCAACGCTTTTCTGGTATTATAATAACCATGAAACCTTACTGAAAGTTATGAAGGTGCTTAAAATCATTATTTAAGCAGAAAGTTTCCTAAGGCATTACATTATTCAGTTAGCTATCAGACTGTAGAATGCCTGACTTTGTACATTTGAAAGCCTGTTAGTCTGATCAAGGCTGAACTTCAATTAACATACAAGGAGTAAAACAACAGCTGTAAAAACTCAAATTTAAACACACAGCAAAATGCCCACAATGGCTGTATTTATCAAATACTCTTTTCCACAGTCTGGAATTGCAATTTTGAATTTTAAATTCAAATTTTAAAATACTGTGAATCCATGTGCTTATAGCTATATACATTATGGGGGAAATTAATGTTTGACACAGATGTATGTTTGATGTTAATTTTGTTTGCTAGATCTTCAGGGAGGGCCATTTCAAAATAGTGGTTTTTTCATAGAAACATCAAAGCTTTTCCATTTCTTCAAAATAACTGTAATAAAGCCGTAATAGCTCATTTGACCTGTATGTAAACCTATGTATCTACGTTGTAGCACATGGATAACTGACAAAAATCTGTTTGTAGTGCCCGATGTTATATGCTACATTACCAAATCCCAATCAGAATCATCTATTTTATTCTATTAATTTATTCTTCAGCTATAAAGGTTGAAAACTGTGCAGGTTTTCCCATACTTAGGAATCTAAGCAGGTCTTTATTTGACTGATTTTTTTTCTTCAGTTTTATTATCTCATCTACAGTATTGTCTGCTGGGACAAATTATTTTTGAATGTTAAAAATTAAACTGGAGTAGCATTTCTGTTCTAAGAGGAAAAAAAATCTTTGTCAAATAAATAACAAAGATACAGAGTTAAATAGGAAGAATCCTTCCATAGGACATTTCTCTAGGTATCTAACCTACAAAACATACACACCAAGAAACTTCACTAATTCAGATACTTCTTTGTTAGGATGTTCAGTCTCTCTGAGCTTAGGTGGATATCTATACCTGATCCAGGTATTCCATTTATATTTATTATAGACATTCATAGAATCATAGAATCATTCAGGTTGGAAAAGACCCTTGGGATCATCAAGTCCAACCATTAACCATACTCTACAAAGTTCACCCCTAAACCATGTCCCTCAAAACCACGTCTAAATGACCCTTGAACACATCCAGGGATGGTGACGCAACCACCTCTCTGGGCAGCCTATTCCAGTGTCTGACTACTCTTTCTCTGAAAAAATTATCCCTAATGTCCAGTCTAAACCTACCCTGTTGCAGCTTGAGAAGTAAAGTAGGATTTTCAATTCCTATAGCCACACATGATCAGTAAAGACTACACTCAAGTATTTTTAGCGTAAAAAGAATGTCCACAGATATTATTAATTTATCAAATTAAAATATTAATCAAGATTTCTTTTCATATTGAGGACAAAATTCATCAACAGCCCAAAAGGAGACTCCAATTGGGCCTCAAATCAGTGGATGAACCAATGACCATTTTGTTTTGGTTTTTTTTTTTCCTTAAAGGTGAAATAAATCTTCTTTTTTCTATCATGTGGAGAGGGATGTATTACAGTCTTACTAGCACTGTGTAGATGCCCATGCCTTTATGCTGTTAAAAGGTCAGTTTTTAGGATCTTTTCAAAATGTTATGGTGAGAGAATGTGGTCTAGTCTTACAAACCAATCCTGAATTCAAGGAAGGATATTATCAAGGTAGTAAGTACTTTTATTTATGTGGAAAACGCTTGCATTTAGCACTTTTAAATCCTAATAAACAGACGCTTATGCTAGAAATGTCATCCATTATTTTCTTTCTTCTATCTTGATATGACTGCAATGTTCATCATTTGACAGCTAATATGTACAGTATTGTGATTTATATCAAATGCCTGGATACACTCAGTAGAGAAAGCTCCATGGAACCTTTAAGTGATCACTGCTAAAACAGGAGACTTTTAATCCTGAAGTCTCTATCCTGCAATTTGCAGTAAAAGTCAGGATAGCTGGTGAGTACCAGCTGTCTCTTTTCAATAAGACAACCATTTGAGATACAATTTTCTGTATTTCTGTGCAGCCATCAATTATTCACTGCCACAATGAGCCATTAAAGACCCATCAGTCAGTGATTCATGTCTGGTAGTTATTTTAAGAAGTCTAAAAGGAAATCTCCTACATAAAAAAATATATATTAATCTAAGTTCAAGACAAATTCTGCTTATAAGAATAGTCTTATCCAATAAAATAATTAATCAAACTTTTTGGAAGATCCTCAAGAGGGTATCAGCATCTAGACCTATAGGTAAGAGCCAGGTTGGAATGGGAAGGCAATGAGGCAGGGTATCAACAGAAACGGGATCTGAAATCTGCTAGAGGAGCAGGACATTGAGCCAAGCTGCTGTGTATGAAACATGGTCAAGAGAGAACCAAGGTTCAGGAATCTAGTCGAGCTGGGATGCACCAAGCTGAAGAGGTAAACAGCAGCACTGCAAGAGACTGGGTGAAGGCCAGAAAACTGAAGACTGAGGAAGACAGGGCCAGGTAGCTGGGAGAGACGGGCCTGAACAATACTGGACAACCTTGTCGCCACAGCAGTCAGTGCTCTGCCAGAAGCAATCAGGGATCTTTAATCAAGAGTGAAGAGACAGAGGCAAGAGCCAAAAATTAAGACAGCAAATGGGAGGAAGAAGAGGAGCCTTAACCCATATCAGAAACCAAGACTGGAGGAAGGGATGCAAACAACAACGCAGATGAGAGCTGCAGAGACAACAGAGGCAAGAGTCTGATGGACAGCAGTAACCAAAAGAAATATCTCCAAGTAAACGGGGCAAACCACCAGCCAGCCTCAGGACCAATCCTCAGGATGCCTGGCCTCCTGATGCTCCTAGCTTCCCAAGGAGCTGATGACAGGCACTGTCCCTGAAGCTAGATAATGATGCTGAGGCTGAAACAACTGGAAATAGATGGGATTTGGGGTTTTTTTCTGAGCAAATAAGCACTGTTAGGTCACCATTCATCAAAAACTAGATTTAAAAAAATCAATTAAAACTTCCCTAATCTGCTTCCAGAAAAACAAAAAGTAATTTGGTCAAATAAGTCAAATAATATTGTAGCAAAGAACTGTGAATTGACTGCGACTGAAACCAATACTGCAATGTAGCCAAAATAAAGTATTTCTTACTTATGAATGAGATTTTTAGTAATTTTTTAACAAAATAAAAACTTTACAAATTTTGTAAATGGTCACTAAATATTTCAGGTTTTAGTGGAATAAAGGTGTGGCAGTACATGTGCCTGTGTAGGCTGGCGTGTCTTTGTGTATGTATCTAGGTATACAAACAGATTTTCCCATTGCCCCCACCAGGTCTAATCCTATTCATTGTATATTTGCATCTGATAATATGCTGCTAGTTGTACTGTCTACACAGAGCCATCAAAGGACATTAGGAACTCTGATATTTTATGTAAGCCTTTCCTAAGCTATTTTTGTTTCATATACTGCCATCTCAGAGAAATTCAGCTGTTTACATCTCCTGCTTGTTTTGTCACAGAGCTATACTGACACAGATACATTGGCAATGTTTCTTAAAAAGTACCTCGAAGTATTACCCTCTCCAACCCTCAACTCCTTCCATGAAGCTCAAGGGAAACACTCAGAAACACTGGTATCCCAACCTTTAAAAAGTCACTTGAATATAATTGGTACCATGCACCCCCTGACACTGACTGAAAAGCAGATTATCTCTCTTTTATTAATCAACATCAAATGGCATTTCATAGAAAACTCTACAGTAGGCATGAACTAGTTATGGACATTTTTCACCTCATTCTTAATTCACAGAAAATTACAGGAGGTGATTATCATATTGATTGCCTTAGAATTTATTTTTTTTAAAAAAAGAGAGAGTAGAAGTAGAAACCCAAATCCCACAATTTGAATAAGTATATTTAATCAACCCTTCTACTGGACCAGATCCAATTATTTATGAGTCTTTTTTTGGAATCAGTAAATAGCTTTTAAAACTACTCCTCTAGAGTGACAGCATGTCAATCTTTTAAGAACATGTTTTTATTGCATTTGAATCAGATCAAGCTAAGAATAGAGATAAAATAAATTGAGATAAAAATGAGAGCCCTAGTACTTTCTGAACTAACTGTTCTGAATGACTTTGCTAATAGAAGATGGCAATTATTGACAGTGATGCAAGATCACTGTTTGCTGTAGATTCCATATGTAACGCTTTAAGTTTTACATAACAGGCTCAGACTAAGGAGGAAAAAGATCACATTTTTTAATTAAAAATCTTAAGACTATCTTGTGTGACATCTATGTATGTGGGGGAACATTCCTCCTTCTTTTCTTCCTAAGGCTATGCAAGCCTATCTACAAAGTGATTTGCTGATTCACAAAGATCTAAAATATATTATCAGGTTTATGCAGCTGAAATTCACATAGAATCTTCTAGAGTGCCTTAGCCACAGAGGAACTCTTAAATAGCTAAGATGTGTTTAAATAGTTGTGTTTTATGAAATGCCATATATATGTATATATAATATATATTAGCTGTATTTTTATCTTTATATATGTAAAATCACAACATTCATTTTTCTTTTCATGGATATATTTAATATTGAGAAAAAAAGGCATCAGCTAATATGCAGTTTCTTTGTTTTTTGAAACAGACTTGACTAAACTTTCAAGTAAATTTGTTTAGTAAAGTAGATTTGGAAATACAAAAACTTTGTGTAGCTCAGAAAGGATCCAGAAATCCTTATAAAATCATTTTTACTGGAGAAATTTAGAATACTTGGCTGTGAGGCTGGTTCATTTGTCTGACAAGTTACTTTTCCTTCTGATAGAATTAATTGCTTGAGGGCTGTGATAGATAGGGAGAAGTATGATTGTTAAAATTTAATGGCAAGAGAACAGGAATATTACATCCGCCAAGGAGTTACTGAGTAGCTGAATGATCAGAAAAGGTAACATTGATATTCGTTGTAATAAAACCAGAAGAGATTAAGTCAAATTATGAATACTTCACAGTAAATATTTTATTTTCCCCAATGTATTCAAGCTAGCAATAAACCAACTGGCATTTCCAATATTAGATTTTATTTTTGACCATAAGGTACAGCTTACAGAAGCAATTTTGGCAGGACCTGATGTCTTTTTTTATGTGCTTGCTAAGTTCTTTCGTGGTATAGGCAGATGCCAACATTAAAAACGTATCACTGAGTACTATTAGAGTAGGTACATTAACTAGACATTAAAAAAAGGAGCCAGTCTATATTTTCCTTAGTGAATACAGATGCAATTCACACTGCTTTACATTCATATGTCTAAGACACTGACCTTTATATACGATAGTACTAAAGGACATATGTCTGAGTCTGTAGTCCTACTCTAAAGCTTCTCACACGATCTGAACAGAGGAATGACGCTGATTATTGGTTTGGAAGGAAAAGTGATTTATGGGTGGACAAGTGACAGCTTAGGTGGAAAAGCAAGAGGCTGCTTTCAAGGTCAGAAAGAAAAGGACATTTCAGCACTGCCTGAGCTACGCTGCTGTGCTGTGATGCACAGGTTGATACTAAAAGAGGGTTGATAATTGGATCAGAAAAAAGTCTTCTGGAGAGGACTCTGAGCAACCTGATCTAGTTGAAGATGTCTCTGCTCACTGCAGGGGAGGTTGGACTGGATGACCTTTAAAATCCCTTCCAACCCAAAGCATACTATGATTTTGTGAGTTCATTTCAAGATAATGTGACTTTCACTTCCTTATAACTAGCAATTACCATTTTCTCATAAAAAGCAAAGCATATGGATTTTGGCTGGGTTGGAAGTGTTAGCAGCACGTTGTTCAATACTCCTACATGCAGTAGTGCTGACTCGTTATTACAGGTAGATTAACTTGGAATAGCTGATGCAGCTACTGCCCGCTCTGCCTTCCTCAGCCTCCTGCCATCCCTCTAGAACAGTACTAAATACAGTGTCAGGAATCAGTGTCTGGATCCAGAACTACTAAATTAATCAGGAGTCACTACTTTCTCTCCAGAGAAACTGAACCAGTGTTTTGGATTTTTGTGCTACCTCCCTAGGAAGGCCGTGGAAAGATGCATCCCTGCTTTCCTGGACCCTGTTATTACTGAACACAGTTCAACAAACCTCAGCATAGGCAGCTACAGAAATAAGCAATTCAGGCAATGGCTGTGGGGAAGTGGATTTCTAGGGACAGCCTCACTTAAAAATAGCCTTACAAACCCTAATGTCAACAGGTTTTCTTCTGTGCCTAGCTCCACACTGGCTGCACATCTGCCTGCCACTGCTGGGAAGCAGCATGAGGGAGCAGCCAGCAAGCAAGCAAGCAAGCAAGCTGAGACAACTGCTGAGCTCATTCCCTGCAGAGCTGAAAAGCAGTGAGGAGATGCTGGCTGCTAATTCCTTGGTATTACCAGCTGCTGGACCAGTGATGAGCTCATCATCCAGACAAAAAAAAACATGTGAAGACAGAAAGAAAAAGTTTGCTTAGTCCTAAGGGGGGATTCTTTTGATAAGGAAAAGATCCAGATTGATATCCTACTTGCAAAGTTATTTTGCTCTCAAATTTTGCCTGGACTGCCCTCAATATATGGAAATATTCTAAATTCAAGATGTTTGTTTCCTTTTACTTTACTGAAAATCACAATTTTACTTTAAATTTAGACATCAAAATTCTAAAGAACGCATTTTATTTAAATGAGTACTTAAGGGTCTTCTTTGCATATTAAAACCAAACCAAACAAACAAAAAAGTAAATGTAGCTACTTACAGTTAAGGTGTTAGCTAAGCATGGATAACTGCAGCAGTAATGATTTTTTTTTTTTAATAGCATCCAATGTTCAGTTATAATTGTCTTAACGTGATAGGAAATATATAAACACCTCAAAGGCAAAGATCTTTGTTACATTAACTGATATTTTGCAACCCCTTGTTATGACTCCTGGTGAAACAGCCTTTCCTTCGATAGATATTACTAAAGGGTCATATACTAAATTCAGTGTCACTTTATTATGGTGCTTGTAGTAAGTAGATTTAGGATATAAAGGGGTAATTGTCAGAGTGAGTTTTAACATACACTGATGACGTAAAATCTAAATGAAAGATATAATTTTCCATCAAACAGAAAACATCAACTGCGATGTTGAAAATACTTCCCTTTTATTACAAGTGAAATTATATAATCTGTGTGTAAACCAAGAAATTTTATAGCTGTTTTTATTAATGCAGTTCTTAAATGCCATGTTTATATAAGCAGATTATGGAGGTATTTATGTAAAATAGCATTGCAAGCATAAAAAAAAGACATTGAAAATCTAAAACGTTATATTACAAATCTGTCTTGACTTCTTTGAAAAATAAACAAAGCTATATTGTGAAAACCAGAAAAACCAGTAAACTCTGACTCAAAAGGATTAGCTACACAAAGTAAAAAGTTACCCTAGTCAGCCAATCTGTTATGACTATCCATCTGCACGCCCTTAGCAAATGCAAAGTACTTTAAATTAGCTAGGTTCTTTGTAACTGAAAGCCAAGCTAACTAAAATTACCTGACATTTTCTGTAGGTACTCATGCTGAGTCTGAGCCAAGAGCAAAGGTTCCTTAGCATAGTCAGGTAATTATCCAACCTAATTTCCATTTCTAAAATTAGATTACTTGAATACATCTTTTAGGGTGCACAGACGACCATGTGCATGTATTTGCAGGTGGTTTTTCTATTACCCTGTTTGCTTCTGGTCTTTAAGTGTGCGTTCTTTACTCAGAATACTGACCAAAAACCCCAATACTGAAAGAATTTTCTTTTTCCAGTTTGCTTTCCTTTCCCAGCTACACTTCATTACAATCTTCTGTGCCAACAAAGTTTTTTCCCCATTGCATCCTCAAAGGAAGACCTCAAGACCCTTGCAGCTTCTTGTATAGTAGGCTTGCTCCTCCTAAGAACCAGGATGATACTTCTTTGACAGAAGTCGTGTTAGCCAAAGGGAAGAAAACAATTACAGCCCATACAGGAGTATAGCCTGCTGCAAACAATTAGAAGATTTGGTATGGACATGGGACCGAATGTTATCTAAAAGACATACACGAACCCAAGGCCAGATTAAAAACAGATTTATATAATCCTATCTAAACAGTATTTAAAACATCTGTGTCCAGGAAAGTGACCCTCAGAAATCTCAAGTTGCCTATCCAGAGTCCTGCTATGTTTTCTTAAGTAAATCACTTAGGCTGGGCACCTAAAGTTTACTATGTTCACAGAGAAATTGTGGCCTGCTTGATTGCATAGCATTTAAGCTAAGTGATATTGACATGTTTGGCATCCCACACCTCAGTCTGGTGAAAGTCTGGATTCAGAAGGTGTGCTCAGAATTTGTCTTCATTGTGCTCTCAGCTCAGAACTAGTCCTGGTTTGAATGAGAACAGAACTAATTTTGTTCAGTGATTTTACTTTTCACCTCGGTTGTTCTTCTTTGGACTGCATTCAGTCCAAAGAACCCCTCTTTGAAAAGAGACATTAACCTGAGTGCCCATTTTAATATATAATAGTTAAGTGATTACAGCACTTTACCAGGGCACCTTCTTCAGCTTGAGAAGACTCAAAATACAACTTCAGCCTCCCAGGAAACTGTTCATCCTCTCTTCACAAAACAGGCTGAACTGAAGCACTCTCCGGTCCACCTGCTGAAGTGAGGTCACTAAATATGAAGTAATGTAAGATACCTACCACTGAAGGAAAACAGGATAAAAACGTAACTGTGAAACCTAGTGACAACTGCATTCCTCTGGAAAGGAACTTCTCAGTTGTGAAGCCTGGTCCCAATTCCACATCATTTTATGCATTGTACTTAATGATGTTTTAATGCACAGGATACTCCTGGAAAAACTGGGAAAAAGAGAGGTGGTATAAACTGAACCTTTTATTCTGCAATTGGGATGTACTAAAAGCTGTGAAATGGTGCATTAATGTGAGTAATTTAACAGGCTAAGACTTCTTAAAATTAGACAACTTGATCAATTGCCATCATATGAGTATGTTAAGTATGTTACCAATTACTATAGCAAAAATAAACCTAGGAATTTAAATTGAATTCACTTGAAAGTGTTAGCTCTTCTTGCAGTAGGTAACATCATGAAAAATAGACTCACAGAAAGGTTTGGTTTGGAAGGGACTTTTAAAGATGATGTAGTTCCACCCCCCCTGCCATGTGCAGGGACACCTTCCATTAGATCAGGTTGCTCAAAGCCACACCTAACCTGGCCTTGAATATTACTAAGGATGGAGCATCCACAGCTTCTCTAGGCAATTTGTTCCAGTGCCTCACCACCCTCATAGTAAATAATTTCTTCCTTATATCTAATTTAAATGTAGCCTCTTTTATTTTAAAACTGTTAGGCTTTGTCCTATCACTACAGGCCCTGTTAAAAAGCCTTGCTTCATCTTTTAAGCCCCCTTCAAGTATTGAAAGGCCACAATAAGGGGTCTCCCTGAAGCCTTCTCTTCCCCAGGTTAAACAACCCAAACTCTCTCAACATACTAAACCTCTAAGTTATGTAGCTCAACTGATTAACTATTACAAACAAGCTTTTTCCAACTTATTATCCAGGTTCTAAATTGCTCAAATGGAGCCAGGCTTAGGCTGTTCAGAAACTGTTTACTCAGAAAGCTGTGCATGAGAAAGTCTATTATTTGTTCCTCTCTATTCTCTGTTACCTATTCCTTTTGTTTGTTTATTTTAAACAAATACCTGATGACAAAAGGGCAGAGACTGTGAGATTTAGGTAACTACCCCAGTTTCATAGTCAGTTCACAAGTTCCATAAGCTTGGAGTTGAGTACAGGGTGAAAATTGCTCATCTAGCCAATTATACAGAGACTTAATACCAAACATTTCAGCAAAAAATAGATTAGTTCACAAAATATTTGTAAATAAGAAAAATGGGGTTGCTTTAATCAGATACAATTATTCACATTGAATAATATAATGTTATATTTAGTACTCTGAAAACATCAGTTCTGTATAAATGCCAAAAACCTATTATGTGTTTTGATTACTATTGACAAGCAATCATCATCTGTCTATAAAACTGAGCTCTGCTGTAGGGATTCTGTGTCTTGGACCACCACCATTTTTTTACACTGAATGGAGCAGAAAAAAAAAAAAAAAATGCTCTCTTCCCACAGGAAAAACAAAATAAATGTCAAATGTAAAGAGTGTTAGAAGATAAATTTGTCTCCAAGAAAGTTACATCCTCATGTACTTACATGGAGTGCTATCTGGATTTTGAAACCATTTTTGTTACTTGCAGACAAAACAAAAAGGGCACATGGAATATATGATAGTCAAAACTAGAATGTAATGCACAGGTCCCAGAGAAATAGAGGAAACATATATGGACTATATTTAGTGAGGTAAGAACCACAACATCCAAAGGGAACAAATGGCCTAACCTGCTCTGCTGACCCTAGTTTGACCAATGGGGTTAACCTAAGCAATCTCCAAAGGTCCCCTCCAACCTCAGCAATTTTGTGATTCCGTGAATCCAATAGTGAAATATCTGCTTGCCATTTAATTTTTGAACTGCTTCTAAAAGGTGGCGTCTGGCTGCAGTTCCGAAGCAGAGACCAACAGTTAGGCTTATCAGCATTTAACATTTTCTTGTAGAAAGGGTTATCCTAACTAATCAAGCAGCTCAGGCTCTCCTGAACTACCCAGCAATTTTCAGCACCCAGAAAAGAATTAGCATTGCAGGAAACATTTGAGTTGCACTAGGGAGAAGCTAGCAATAGGAAGAAAAATGATATGTAGTAGGAAGGGGAGTGGATCAATGCTTCAAAACTGCAGCATAATGAGTTCCCCATATGTGTGACAAATGTCACCTTTACTGTTCAGTTCCAGTATAACAGGAATGCAGTATGATGGGGAAAGTGGTGGAGGAGAACATTCCTTCTCCAGGCTGAAGTTGCTCTATTTCTTCAGAAATAAACAGTGAAAATGCAATAAAGTTAAGGTGGTAGCAGCTGGGAACAGTCGTGCAAAAATTTTAGCAAGCAGAAAAACATTTTCAAGAGCACTGCAATTTAAATACATTATTTTCAGAAGGCTAATTTCCAGAAATGTACTCTGGGAATTACGCATATAAAAAGACAACCTGAGGAGGAGTTGGCAGGGAATGAGAGCTTTGTAATAATGTGTCTATCTGATTATTTTGCAGTCTGCCATGGATCCCTGTTTCTAACAATGTTGCATAAAAATAATGATTTTTAAAATGTTGATAACATAAGGAAATTTTTCTGGGGTGGGGGAAGAATAATACTGGCTTTAGATATAGTCGTCATTCATCTCCTGCTTCTCTTGTAGGACTGTTGCTGTTCAATAGAATTCACAGCCTAAAAAAGCACACCTGATCCTCATTTATTTATGTGCAGTACCACAAAGCTTCTGTGAGTACAAACACAGAAGGAAAAGGTAGCTTCTGCCCCAAAGACTTTGCAGGCTAAAATGAAAGACAGCAGATATATATATACACACATTCAAGTGGACCAGGGGGCCAACAAAAAAATGAGACGACACCAATGATAATGCTGTAGCACAGAGACAACTCACCAGTGTAAACTATTGCACGAAGACTGGAATAGAAAGTTTATGGATAACATATCTACCTTATAAGGACCTCAATAAATAAAGAGAGCTGCATGGGAACCCTTGGTATGAAAAGTTTGGAAACTACCACCAAAAGAGAAATGGCAGTTAAGGATAGATAAAAATGTTTGTCCTGCTTGGCTACGCAGTACCTGGTTTTCTGACCTCAGTTTTCTCGGTATATGAAGATGGGACCGAAAATAGACCCAGGCTGGAACATAAAGTCATAATTTTCCTGATTCAATTCATACTACACGAGTTATGAATTTTCCTCCCTTTTTGTTTTCCTGAGTTCAAACTTTACAAGTTTAGGCTGGAGGAAATAGGAGAAGAATGGTTTCTAGTGTTATTTCCTGAAGATAAAGCGCCTATCTAAAATGTGAGAGATGTGAAAGTGGTGAACTTTAGAGGCTGATTGATGATCCTAAGCACAGAGAAGGTTAGGTGTTTTGGACTGTGCCACTGAGTTTCATATTAAATCATGTTTAAGGTGTATTATTTAGTGCCATATCAAAGCACAACACCCTTCTCTTATCTTCGTGAGAATGCCATCACTATCAAAATGAAAAAAAGACTGATTTAAATGCAAGCCTTTTAAAATGGTACAGCTGAGGCTGCCTTCCACAATACACCTCTGAGGAGTCTGCAAGGCAGGAGCTGCCCGAAAAGCCTTCCCTTGTCCTTGCTGAGCCTGACAGGATCTCACCCTGGGCAGCACAAAGATCCTTCCCAGCCATTCTTACATTCCCTGTGCAAAGCAGGTCTTATAAAGGCTTAATTGAATAGGCACTACCTCAGTTTCTTAAACAGAAGTCAGTGGAAGCTTCATATGTGGATTTTTAATAATTAGCCTAAAGCACCCATAATGCAAACCCAAACCAGAAACTTGATCTAAAGTGCAACTCCTTTCAGGCAGTAGAATGATACCCTAGCTATTGTCATCTTCAACATGATATAAAATAAAATGTGTTTCCACTGAAAATAACTGAAAGACCTAAAAATCCCTGCAATGTCTTTTCAAGCTTGATGAGAATTCTCATTCTTTTAACATTTCTTTCCCTTGAAGAATAGATGAAGTTATAAGACAATAATTTAATGCACTGTACATAATTACATCCAATTTTCCTCTAGGACTATAGGCTATTTTCATCTTGATCTGCTTTCTCTATATTTTTACTACAACACACTAATATTCAGAGACCCTATCTGTCTATTTCCATCAGTCCATTGTTTATTAAGTAAGTCACAAACATGTAGAGCTTTGATCAGTTCTCAAACAACAACAGAAACATTTCTACGTAAAATTTTCCCACAAGATTGCCATAACTGCATTAACAAACCAGTCAGCTGCACAAACAAGTGAGCAAACTCTCACATTTGCAGTCAACCAAATCTGTCCCTGCTTTCATTTTTTATGAACTCCAAAGCTGGCAACAGTGTAGTATTACTGAAATAAAACACAGGTGGACAGTTTAAACATGACTGTAACTATGTTTATATTGCAGTAGATCCCATTCTGTGCAATTTAGGAAAAGAATCACGTTCCTGATATTTATTCCCATGTGCTTACTACTGAGGGTTTAGAACTGAGTGATCCCTGCAGCATGGAGTAGACATACAGGAGCCACCTTTAAGCTAGCTTTTTCAGGGAATCCTACTAGCTCAATGCAAACTAATCTATCCTGTTTCTCAGATATTTTTCAGCTTATACTTATCTATATTCTATCAAGTCTGTACCAATACAAATACTGGAGTTAAACAGTTCAAGGATAGCAACAGATATATGCTCAATTATTTGCCATAAAATAAATAATAGAGATAAGACTTTTCTACTTTAAGCAAAATGGGACTGACTGCAGTATAGATGTAGAAGCACCACAGATGGACTCTTCACTCAGACCCCCTCAGGATAGCTGGGGCAGAGGTTTCAGACTTAAACAGATAATAAAAGATTAATTGATGTGCTTTGTATTCATGATAAATCAGTACTTAAATCCACATTCTGAAATAATTTTCTGCTTTTTATTTCCAGAATGGAACAAAGACCATGATGGAATATTGAATGAAATATTGCTAGCACACAGCCAGGACAAAACATCAGTGGCAAAATGTGGAGTAAGGAAAATTAAACAAGTCCATTAGTATTACACCACAGGGAATAAACGTTGACACAAGATTTCAGAAACAGAAAAAGAAGTTTGTAACTGTGAAATATAATCACTTCTCTAAGACGACATTCTGCTTTTGTTTGCAGAAGTCAGGTGGGATTCCATCTCAGATAAATGAGAGCCAATGCTTTTATAATGAGCATTCTGTCTCAGTTCCTAATGCATCTCAGGTGATCCCTGCTCTTGTTAAATACATAATTGCTCACCACAAAGTTGTGGATATTCTCATTTACTTGGGTGATGAGCAGTATTCCAGATTAATATATTCTTATGAAGATGTTAGTGTAATATTTTGTAAGATTACCATTGGCACTAGTAGGATGTATTATTCAGAGAGCAACACTGACCAGAAGATCAATGGAGAACACTGCATAAATTATTTGTGTTAACTTTAAAACTTGACAAGTAAATGGAATAATTTTCATTGGCCAGGAAAATTAAAGTTTGTGTAAAATAAGCTTTAAATCTGCTAACTTTTGTCAACCTTTGGGAAAAGTTTCTGTTTATTCCCAACTTTTATGAAAGCATATGAGAAGAGGCAAACTCTAAAGTGTTGTTACAGGAGTCCAAATCTAAGCAGATGGATATGAAGTCATAATAATGATGAACATAAGAATCCAGTTTATTTTCAGTAATAACTGGAGAGCTATTACTAGAGTGTGAAAAGTGTGAAAAAAGAAAGGATATTGTGATTTTAAAAGACCAGAAACACCTTTTGTGTTTTGGCAGATTAATTTATGTTAAATGGCCTATGCTGGCCTGTAGTGACTATTTATCAAATTTGATAAAGTGGGCATACTGCTAATTCTGAGTAAAGAGAATCCACATCCCATCACTACAGATGGGAACAGGTATCTTATTATTGAGAGGAAATTTGCTGACGTCTCTTTACACTTAATGTGAGATTCCAGATAAATTTTGTTAGGTGAAGCCATCCTAATTACAAAAGCTAATTTTAGAATGTGGACATTTTCACTAAGTGAAATAGGAATTAAAATAAAGAAAGAGTAAAAATAAGGCAAAGAATGTAAAAAGGGGGTGAAAACCTGAAAGAAGTTCTGAAATCACTCTCTTGAACCCAGATACCAGTGTCAGACACATCACACACTGCTGTTCAGAAGACTCTCACCATGTTGAACTACCCTCTATCTCCCTGCTCTGCCAACCCCTATTACTTTTTTGAGCTAATGGTTATTCTCTGTAACCAAAGGAATAGCAATTGAAAAAGCGGCGAGAAACACTGCTGGTCAACAGATATCATGAAATAAAGAATGCAAAACAAAAACAATCAAAGGAACGGAAATACTGCTAAAGTCTGAGCTGTAAGACACTGAATGTTTCAACAGAACCATCATTTAATAAAGTACAGTCAGAATATAAAAACTTCTGAGTTTCCCTAAATACTGTATTGCAGTCATTGCTAGCTTTCACTTCTTAATTAGTTAAGAAGTGTACAACTGATGAGGAAAGTAACCCAAAAGATCCCCGCCCCCCCCAAACCAATCCTATCTTCAACTTCCACAGATCTCTACTGCTACATCTATCAGTGCACCCTTTTGAAGGACCTTTCCAGATTACTGTGTGCTGCCTTT
>WTSP01003154.1:34626-44990 GCA_025331215.1 Actenoides lindsayi
CTTCCACAGATCTCTACTGCTACATCTATCAGTGCACCCTTTTGAAGGACCTTTCCAGATTACTGTGTGCTGCCTTTCAAGTGACAGGCTCGTAAGCCCCACATCTCTTGGTAATGCAATGCTGTAATTCAGCCAGTCTCTGTGCTGCACTTCGGTAGCAAAGCATTCATCAGTAAACACAGTGCCTGGGGCCCTTGCAGGCAATGCTCTGTGGGAGCCTGAGGACGTAGCAGCACAGAAATCGACTTCAGAACAGAGCTCTTGTGTCAAAGGCTATGCAGTACTCACAGAAATTGATTCAAATCAATAGAAAAACATATTCTGCACATTCTATGAGGCCTACATTTGACATCCACCTCAACTGCAGTTTACCTCAGTAATGTGTGTTTAAAAGTCATCCGACAGGCACAAAGATGCAATAAACAAAGAGCAAAATGTAACATCTGTCATTTTCATCCAAATAAATTCCTCCAAGATTCATTAATTCTAAAAGCAAAATCAGAGTTTCAAGAATGGGAAATGTGGATCAAAACCTCCAGTTTTTTAGATCTTATTCTGCTGCACAGAGCTTTGCCTTTAGACTTGTGTCAAACATTCCGCAGCTCTGTGCTTTTCCCAATACCGCTACTGGAAGCACTTTCTTTTTGTGATTTCCTGGCGAAGAGATACATTATCTTCTATTTGTTTTAGCAAATTTGTGATACCCATAGCATATTAAACTGAAGCCTGTGAAAAAACCCAAGGTGATTATTTCTTTTGAGCTATGAAAAGAATATAGAGAATGGAATGTGGGTTTTTCTGAAACTTATAGATTTTACCTTTTAGGACTACATTAATATTCTGCTCTTAGTTTATTATAAACTTATACAAATGAAGGGAAAATCTCATTTATAGACATTACACAAAATTAAAAAATAGAAGGATGAAGGAGAAAATAAAGATCTGCCATGACTAGTACATCTTGGTTTATATAAGCCCATTTACCTTAACAGAGGAAAATCTTTGTAAATGTTCTCTCAAATTTCTAATAGTCTGAAAGACAAACTTGTATTTGTAAAGATCTTTTATTTTAAAAGAATACATAAGGTCTATTAAAGTGCATGACTGAAGCCCACACATTACAGCATGTGATAAAACACACAGAGTAGAGCTGGGCCACACAAAAGCCCAGGAAAAGGCACTACAGCAATAGGAAACATTAATACTCTTCAAACACTTTCCTCAAAAAGGACCTGCACTTTTCTCACTGTACCTTCTCACTGCTTGACATTTCTGTACAGTGAATTTGACTATGAAATAGATGCAATTGTTCACATTATATTCTTGTGAGAAATGATGAATTCAGAGAAGTTTATTGACATCAGGAATGGCTTCTCTGAACCATTTGCTTAAATGTCATGTCAGGCTTATCTCAAAATTCTTCACCCTTCTGAAAAAGGCTGGCTTGAAATTTGTATTGAAATGTTGTTTAGTAAATATTGTTACTTGTGTTAGGTGACAACTTCTAAAAAGCAGTGATTTTTAGGGAATATTTTTATTCTTGTCATGTTAAAAATTTATTTCAAATGTAATTTTGGGGGGTATTCTTTTTATTCTATGCTTTATATTTATTTCTCATATGGACTTAATGATCTCCCTGCTGGATTCTTAGGAATATTTCAATGGCATCTGCTGGTCACTTCTCCTTGAAAAACCTTTTCAGTGGATCAGTGCATATATCCTGTTGCTTATAGTGAATCAGTTTCCCTATACAAAAAATAAAGGCCAGTTAAATACGAGAACGGAACCCAATCCAACCACACACGCAAACAATTCCTAACACTTCCCTTCCATCAGATAAACAATTCTTTCATTGATTTGTTGTTACAGTCACAGTTTGATACCTAAACAAATAATTGTAAGAGTGGATATTATTAAGTCTGGGTTTATGTGAGATTTGCTTGGATTATTGAATGTCTGGTAAAGTGCACTTTCTGCTCCAAGATTTCCTCTGACTGGAGTGTTCATAGTGTGTCTCTCCTGGGAAAATTTTGGTTTCTAATAATAGAAATGATCTCACCCAGTGGGGCTCCCAACAGCGGGATGCCAGTTTTACTCTTCCTCCTGTTCCTATTTTCCTACAGTTTGGATGAATCTAATATTGCTGAGCTCTCTACACATCTGTCCAGAAATTTAGTTGAAAGTGGCTGGCAGGTTCAAGCACTATTCAATGAGACAGAGAATGACAGGTTGGCAGATACTGGAACAGACACAATGCCATCCCATAAACTTAATTTCCCTCAGAAGTGAAACTAATGTGGAAGAAAATTCAGATCCACACTGACAGCAAGATTTAATACCCAGATATTCTAGCCCCTGCTCTTGTGACTTTGCTTCACAGACTTATTTAACAGAAGCCACATCTCAAAGGAGTGTTTTATATCAGAACTGCTGTGGAGACAGCAACTATAGGCTTTTATCCAAGAATGGAAGTTCTCACCTGTAAAATATTGGTGTTTTGTTGGGGTTTTTTTTCATAACACCTAATTAACAATTAAATAGAAGCTTATCTTGAAAGTTCTCTTTATTTTTTTAAGTTTTAAATCTTTCCCCACTGTGTATTGCACATAAATTGTATGAAAACAGTCAGTTCCTTTCAACTGTCTTTCCACACAATGGATTTATACTACAGATCTGAGGACTTTGCAGTACAGAAATTATATGTAACAGGCAAAGATACTATAGATCACTTCAGCTGGTGAGCTGTCCACTTTGCAAATGACCATTTTCTTGTGACAAGTTGCAGCCATTACTGCATCGTATAAAAATCAGGTTTAATATATATCTTGGTTGTTATTGACTTAGTTCAATCTTGGTAGTAACAGTAGAAAAATATTTTAACAGTGTGTTACTTTGATTAAGGGTTGATAGGATTCACACCCACTAGAGAAACTTTTTACGTGTTACTGTTGAAGTCAGACCTCATAAAAGACTCAGACACCTTGCTATTAGGGCAAATGTTCACACTTTCCCATGTCACTCCACCTCTGGGCAGGAGGAATGTATTAGGGAAGGATCATTTCATGCTGACTTTTAAGATCATTTCTGCTGGGGCTGCATCACTCAGGTTTTCAGTGCTTGGTACTTCACCAAGAAGCAAAATCCCAGTGTCCAAGCACCCTAGCCAATGACTCATAAGGACAAGCTAAACAAGCAACATACTGATCATGAAGACATACTGCTAGCAAACAGGGAAAGCAAAGAGCAAGGGAAAAAATATCAGCGACCCAGCCCTTTCCAGAGATTATGTTTCTATAAATCAAGGCTGTGGGTAAACACTTCCATCTGTTTAACATCCCAGTCCTCCCCAGAGACTAGGTACCTAAAAATATCTTTGAAAGAATTCAGCAGTTCAGTCTCATGCTTTTCCTTATAAAGCGTGGATTGAATGGGAGAGTGGGAAAGAGTAGCTGGAGAGTCAGTGTTCCTTCTGAAAATAAGTCATATGAACTATTAAGTGTTTCTCTGCCTGGGGAGATTAACCACCTATTTACATATCCTGGCAATAGATCTAGACAAGGCTTAAAATGGGAGAAAAGACATATTTTATTGGCAACATGCATACCTGATTATGTTGTTTTACTGTTACATTATTGTGTTCAAAAATTTAACATATTGGAAGGTAATGCATCCTTGAAAGGCTGTAAGGTCTTTAATGGTTCATTTGCCTTCATTGAATATTTAGTAGTCTGTATTTAACAGCATATTAACTTTGTAGGAAGGAAATCCTGTGAATTTTAATAATCAAGAGTATCACATCTAAAATCAGAAAACATTAGCGTAGGACCTGGAGATAAAAATTTTGAAAGTTAAGTCATTAAGAGAATGTTCCCTTTCTTTCAAGAATTGGTGAGTGCTCTTTGGCATACATAAATTCTTTCTTTCTTCCTTCTACATACATACAAATTGTTTTGGTTTTGTTGTGGTTTCTTTTTTCCCCCTGAGGCTTCGTTCCTATTCTGGAGAAGTAAAGTTTTATGTGACTGTTCACACTCATCACTTGGTTTGGCAGAATTCAAAATGGTGGATTTTGATTTCTAGAACCAGAGTAATTTAAGACTGTTTATTTCCAAGGTTTTGAATTCATCTTTGGTTAGAAATGAGATCTAATAACAAGATAATTTTCTCTTTTGCACAAGCTCTCTTCAGAGTAGCTTTTCCCTGTCAAAATTCAGCATTGATTGGCTTTGGGTGTGTTTCTGAAACCTTCTTTCTCCACAGCTGCATTGTTAGAGCACTTTCATTGTTTTTACATAAGAGTTTTTCCTGCCTTTCCCTTGCCTGATTGAGAGCTGTTGGTCTGATGCTCACAAAGTTCAATATGACAATATTGAATGACCATGAGTACACCCTGCATTAGGATCTGAGGATCACTTTTCTCTTCTGCTTTTCATGAAAAGAAGAAAGCCTTTTTGATTCAAATTATGTTCTTTGTTGATACACATTGATAGTACAGATCAAACCAGCAGTGGAAAAAAAAAAAAAGTATGAATGCTATAAAAACATGAATTAAATTAAAAAGCACAAAGGCTGATGTCTGAGACTCGGTATAAAAAACCCCATAACATTTGTAGTTCTGTCCTCTTAGAGCTATTGTTTCTAGTTTTTGTCTGTCAGCAATGTTCTTTTCATGGGCTTTTCTCACTGAAGGTATAAGCTATTTTTTGCTTACTTTTTTTTTCCAGTTGTAGGGCTTCTATTGCTATTTCATTTATCTTTTTACTTACATAATTTTTTCTCATTCTTGATTTTCCACCAATTATTTTCTGTTTGACCTTACCAACATACCTCCATTTACATCACTTTTTTCTTTCCTTTAAATCACCCACTAAAAATTAATGATCTTAAAAGTTTCCAGATTCTTGTCCTTCTTAAATGAATTAGCCTGGCACACTTCACTCCTCAGAAATTCTACTTGAGGACAGGCCTCTGTGGACCAGCATTTAGCCAGTTGTATACGAGCAAAGACATCACAACCTGGTAATACTTAAAAAAATATCACTAACCTCCTGCATGTATTGAGGAAGTATTCTTCAGTTAGCAGCAGTGGCTAATGGGTACTTGGTATCTTATTCAATTCATACTATACCAGTTTTTCTAAAGATCAGGAAAGATATAAAATACAAAAAAGATTTTGCAAACTCATCTGTATTGTAATGGGTTTACATCAAAGAGAGGTAAAATGACTTGATGTTTGGAGAGCTGTCTATTTCACAAATGTGCGGTACTTTTGTAGAATTCTTCTACTTTTGTAGAATTTCAGAGAAGAGTAGAGGAAATTCTTCATTTCTTATCTTCATGGTACTTCTCAGTGCACCCACTAACTCAGCATAAAAGGCAGTAGGGAAGGAGCTGAAGACAGCAACACTTGAGGAAATTATGCTAAAGTTAGAAATTAAGCTATTCAAAAACAGCTTTAAACATTACTGAAATAAACAAAGAGATATTCTGTCTTTTTGAATGTCCCACTTCTGTGCTAGCGTCAAGTGTATGAGAAAAATTATTTGTATACAGCTAAAAAAGGGTCATTCTGTGAAATTTCAAACTGAATAGTCCTATTTCTTGGGCTTTGCTTTTCAGAGCTCTCTTTCTCAGTCTAATCAAAACACCATTTTTGATAAACCATTCTCTCTGAATTACTTCCTTGGCTTTCTGTCTTTTACTGCATCAGATTTGTTTCTTTGCTCTTATCTTCCTCACAGTTCTCACTTTTCCTTGTATTTTTGTCCTTTTGTAGTGTCACACAAATATTTACATAATAAGATAAAAAGGTGTTTTGGTAATGAGTTTAACCAATTGCTACAATGGAAAAACTAGTTACTAAATGTGTAGAAACACTGATAAAATCTACTGAACAAATGCTGTTGTTTAAAAAAGTTATAAACAATGCTAATTATCAAACAGAAGAGTTGTAAGAGTTTTACCATGTTTGTTTTGCAAGTAGGGATAGTGATTAATAAATAAGATAAAAAATATATGAATGTATCAAATTAAAACACCCAGGGTAAGAAAGGAGTCCTGTGAATATAAATTGTAAATCTCCAGTGACTTAGTAGAGGTATAAGTAGAGATGGGATCATGTGAAACATAGGAAAAGGATCAAATCTAAACCCACAAAATTATCAGATAGCTTAAATCCAAGAAGGTGAAAAAACAGTAGTGACACTCAACGGATATGATGTTGCCATCTCTAAAAATAAAATTGCCAACATATGGACTGTTTATCTTCAGCAGCATCTGTGAAACAGACATTGGGAATTGTGTGATTGCTGGACATGTGGCAAGCAATAAACTTTAGACTTATTAAACAGCTTTTTCAAAGAAGAGCATTTTTATTGTACTAAGAGAAAATTAGATGGAAGGAACAAGACGAATATAAAACTTCCAGGAAAACCCAGAAAAGAGATGTAATTAAAAATGGGTAGAAGTAATTAAAACAGGCACATGAGTTCCTCAGGAAACACAGCCATGTGTTTTGCTACTTATCTTCTCTACATAAATAATTTAGATAGCAAACTAAATAATTATCCTATAATATGTTGTTCAAATGCCATCATTAACTAGAAAGTAAAAATATGCCATGTTCTTCAAAAGTTAATGGGTAGATGACATTTGCAAATAAGTAAAATATATCTTCATCAGGTGAAGACACCAAAATTAATTATCAAATAATTTGTCTAGTCTAACTTCAGAGACAGAAACTTATGTGGACTTTTTGAATATAATGACTCTTCTGAGCAGTGACACTGATGTTCACTTCTCTCTCTTCATTACAACTTCCAATACAGCCAGCAGAAATCCACCTTTTTGAGACACAGATTCCACAAAAATCTGAGTCATTGACTACAGAAATAGTTTAAGATGAGAGTGATTTTATTAAATGAGGCAGTACTTCTGGAGCAGTAGCTAGACCCAAGCTCCCTTATCTCCCATATGCATATTGTAACTGGTTGCTATGGGCTTTGGACCTGAGAAACAGAGGAAAAGATGTTTCGGAGGGACATAAAGTTGGCTGATGAGGCATAACATAGTGGAAGACTTGCTTGTGGGCATTTAGAGTTTGTTATTGTCTCACAGATGTCTGACTTTCTCCCAGCACTTCCAATCTGTTCCAGTCTTCAGCTGCTCAATCTCAGCCTTCACTCCTCAGCTCATCTCTGTCTCTGCTTTGGCCTCCTCCCATCTCCTCGTCTTACTTTTATTGTGCTCACCTCCACTATCCAGGCACCATTCCCCACCAGAGTCTCTGATTGAAGCATTTATATGGACATTTTTGTTTTCCCACCTAATCCCTACCACTAACTTCTTAAATTTGTCCTCGATGTTGCTGGTGCTTTGTGAGACATAATCTCCCCTACCTCATCTGATTGATTAATCCTGTAGCTACCTGGCTCTAAGCATCCCCTACTACCTTCTTTCATGCATAATCCTCCTTGCTCTCCCATTCCTGGCCTCAGCTCTTGTTTGTCATGTCTAAAATTCCTTCCCTCACACCTGAAAAAAATCCCACTTGCTTGCATTCCCTTTCCTTCCTCTATTAGTTTGAAGAGTACTGAAAAGGCAAGAGGGACAACCCTGCTGCCCAGCTCCACCACACCTGCAGAGAGATCTTCCAGGACCAGCTGGTTCCTGGGGCCCCTGGGAGCACTATCCTCCATCTCATGTCAGCACATGTGGGCTGAATCACCCAGAGCTGGCAAAAGTTTGAGAGCTTCCAGCAAGGGTGCTGTCTTCAGAAACTATAGATGTTACAGTCAATGAAGACTGGACATACCGAAACAGTAATTTTTATTTTTAAATGCATATAATTGAGCTGAGATGATTTCTCCCCAAATGTACAAGACAACCTTTCAGAATATCTCATGTTCTGGGGTAACTAAAGGGACAGAAAGGTGGTCTGGAAACCTTAGGGAACTGATGTAACTCAAGAATTGCTTGCATTTCCTGCTCTCGCTAGAAGTGGTGTTCAGCCTCAAAAATAGGAACAGAGAAAAAAGTTATAATCTTTATATTCACATTGGAAACAAAAATGTGGGTTTGTTATATTTTAGAAATATTTTTCACTGCAGTTAATAAAATTAAAGACCAGACTGGAACTGGGTTTTTGCTGGTTTGTAGAAGTTTTTGCAACATTTGTATTTCTCCTGCAGAGAATGCCAAGATAATGTAAGAAAGGTATCTGGTTCTAACACCTCTTTAATCGGGTGTGTCTCAGATTTAGCACTAACAGACTAGGAACACTCTGTCTGTAACTTCTGTAAGCACTTTGATTTGTTGTTTTCAGTGAAAAATGTAGCAAAACCTCCCTCTTCCAGAGGCAGAAACCAAGACAGAGGTGATTTTTGTGACTACACCACTCTTTGGTGGTAAAATCAGTACAAGAATACATGTTTCCTCTGTTTAGGTTGAGTAATATAGCCAGTAATCTATGTTATTTCTGGATGAGTTCACTGGGAAGCATCATCTGAGCAGTTCAGTTACATTTCCTGCACATTTTGCTAACCCTAAACGAAGGCTATGATTTAATACAACAGCTTATTTCCACCCCCATTTACAGGAATTAGAAATCCAGAACTTGAATTGTAATAATTTCAACATTCAGAAAAATCAAGAAAGGTGAATTAGATTATCAGGAGCTTCTTTTGTTGTTGTTGTTTGCTGGGTTTTTTTGTCTCAAGCTATGCATATCTCTTAGTTTTCCGACATTCCAACTTAGTAAACTAGAATGCAGACAGCTCAATTCAGTTAAGAAGCCAACAGTTATAAAGTCAAATCAAGTAAACGGGCTACCAGGAAAAAAAAAATTAAATACAAGAAATTAAACTTCTTAATTTAGCTGGGTCTTTATTTTTCACAAAGCTGTTCATTAGCCAAAAAGGAGACAAAACCTAAGAAACAGTGACAAACACTATTAGTAATTTTTTCATTCATATTACACAAAGGAAATGAGCACATTCTGAAAAGACAATGGGTTGAATGCAAAGTCCTGCAGTACAGGAGACAATCATGACTGGCTTCTCATGGGAAAGGAAGCCAGAGCAAGTGCTACCCAGAAAGATCAGGGCATTGTGGAAGAAATGACTCATCTCTCTTCTGGTATTTGAGAAAAGGAATTCTGTTAGAATACAAAACTGTGGAGGCTTGGGCAGATCCTCCTCATCAGATATGTATCCTTGAGCAAGTGATGTTGTGTCATGGTACTGACCATGTTACAGCTCATGAAGAGGAACATTGCTCTGTATTTGCTTCTCAGTTTTTGGCGTTGAGGAAAGATGAGATTAGATGAGACCTTCAAAAGAAGCTAAGTGGCTAAGACTGCTGAGCAAGAAAATATCTACTCTTCTGTAAGATGATGCAGCCATTGCCACAGTTGAGGTAAATTTTCAGAGATTACTCTGAAAAGTTGCTTTAGATCTAGCACGTTCAGGCACTGTATCTGCCCTGTTTTCTTTAAAGCCACAAATCAAACCAGGGACTAAAGCATAATCAAGCTGGCAAATCAACTTTGCACTTTCTTTTTTTAAGTGAAGACTCTTTTGAAATGCAAGGTTTTGTACTGCCTGAATGATCCTCACATCTTTGTAGTCTTTTAAGTACTCCTCTGAGATACAGCATAATGATCCCAGCATAATACAGTCAGTCAAAAGCCTTGTTATACATAGATTTGACACGAGATAAGTACAGCAAACATCATTGTCAATCAAAATTCACATTAAAATGAGAGCTCATGTCAATGCTGTTATATCTTACTGACAGCTGAATGCATACAGCAAATCTACAAGCCTTTAGCACATCTATGAAATGGGCTGCTCTGCTTTTGCTTCCAGTCGTCTACACCTGGTAAAACTACCCTAACAGTTGCTGTTCCCCTTAGAAGCCATCAGTCTAAAAGCCTCTCTGGCATCTGTCTCCTTCTGAATGAAATTTTGCATGCAGATTGCTGTCTGAAATATATCTATGCTATAGTTCTTTCAGAGGATGTGGAGTTTGAATTAAGAATTAGTGCATGGAATTCAGGAAAAAAAAATTAAAATGATAGTGCTTCTTTTGGCCTTAAGCACTGCAAAAATCTGCCTTTACTTATATAAAAAAAATTCTAAGTGGCATGGAGGTTCTACCACTGTCTAATAATAAACCATCACTGCAGAATCAGTTTGAGTTATATATGTTCACATTAACTCCACACAAGTTAGTTTAAATGAAGTTATAACAAGAAAAAGGTACTAAGCTACAGGTGCTAGTGGTAGTGGCTGGGAATTACATAGAGGCTATTGCCCACAAACGGACCAACCCCTGTTCAGGCATTCATACATTTTAATTGGACG
>WTSP01003155.1:0-10419 GCA_025331215.1 Actenoides lindsayi
ACACTAAAGTATATTACTGTTTTGCTACTTCTGCTAGTAATTTCATAGTAATTTTCCAGAGAACTTGTTATCTTCACGTCCTGGAGTCTTCCTTAAACAAAGAAATGCCTATGAAGATTGGCTATAAGAAGACCAAAGGGCTTTTCTGTGTAACTATGGAAAGATGTTTGAGACTTTTTAGTCCAAACTCTGACAAATAGTCAGAGCCAGTCTCATAGAGGACTGCACAAATGCTAGTGGAGAAGAATGAGCTGATTATAAGCACCATATGAGTTTGTTTTATTGAGAAATGTGGCTTTCTGAGAAACCAGGTTGTGGGTTTTGTTTCACTACACGCCAAAACTGTTAACTTCTCTCCATTGTTCACCATAGTATTAAATGTGTGCTCATGAGGGACAAACCTCATGTAATCTTCAGGCAGACCTAACTCCTCCCAGCTTTTCCTCCTCTCTAAAAGAGGTTTTTTTTCAGTGAGAGAAGCCATCACCATCTCCTACCCATGCAAGTCTCCTACATTATTCCTTTGACATGAGTGTGACTCTCCTCCTGATGCAGAAGCTTCTATTCTACCTCTTCCCTCATTATCTATTGACTTTAAAACAATTCTTGTGTTTCAGAAGTGGCAGGCTTTTTGAAGTTATTGAGAGGGTATGACCATTTGGCTATTTGGCTTATTTTCCCATTCCAGTTTCTAAAGCCTTTTCCAAGAGTTCTCCTTTTTGAGGAATCATCAGCATTCATTTCCATTTTCAGACTGAAACAGGAGGATCAAGCAGCCTGTGCATCTGCCTCTCATCCTGAGCACTTCTGCATTCCAGTCAGCTTGGGAGAAGTTTCCTCTATAAAATTCATGAAGCAAATCTCTCTTATATCAGTTGCTTATAACATGTATAATGTTTCCCCATACAAAGCAGTGGCTGTGATCATGAGAAGGCAAAGCAGCTAAGCAATTCTCAAGCTGTGCACTCGCTAGACATAGGCAAATATTGAAAAGACATTGTGGTAATCCATTGTTTATTACCTGTTTATGGAAGAATGAAAAAGAAAAATTTAGACAGAGGCGTTTAGTGACTATTTATGTATATTAGGTTTTCTGACATGGTCACCATGAATTGTTCACAGAGTCAGCACTAGACATACACTGCACTTGTGAATGAGGGATCTGAAATATAAGATACTCTCCCTTTTAATGTGTCCTGTTTGCACACAATAAATAGCATTTTCTCTGTGTAAATAAATGTAACTGGACTTCTGGATGTTCCAGAAAACTAGAACTCGTAGAAGATTTCATTGTCCACCTTCTAGAAATGTACACCACAGAGCAGGGCAAACAATGTGTTAGACAAGTTAAAAGCAAAAGGAAAAAAATAGTACCATGCTGATGAGATTTATTTAATTTTTTTACCATTATTGTTTTATGCACCTCTAGAAGCTGTGTGGAAGAGAAATAATGAAGAAGGAAAATAAAAAAAAAATGTGTGCCAGTGGTTAATATAAACCAACCAGAAGAGAAAAATCCATTGGAAATAGCATCTACTTACCAAAAGGGAGATCTCTAGATGGTGTGAAATCTGTGAATAAAAATATGCACCTGAAAATCAATGAGCTGGATCCTGAGAGGGATGGCTGAAGTCAGGGATGGCTCTTTTTGATTTCATCAAGGCCAGAATTAAACTGGAAAAGAGAAACTCAAACTTCTGAGTGTTCTGAAGTCCCTCCAAAATCCCAGTGATTAGGGAAGCATAAAGTTCAAAATACAAACATATTAAGACTTGGCCAGTATAATTGATTTATGCTGTGTGAAATACTGGTTGTATTAATGAAGATCTAATCTCGTGTTTATCTCGCTTTGGTTTCCTTTTATTAAGATGAACTTAGTAGCTGTGTCCAAAGAAACACATTGATTTAGCAGGAGAAAAGTGTTTCTGGCCATTCATGACACTCACCAGAAAATAAACTACAGCTTATTCTGCTTCAGAAAATGACACTGCAGAAAGTGAATATCCCCAACCAATCCTTGTTTCCAAGGTACAGTTTCTGTATCAGAAATGGCTGTGGGTTGTCAGCTCCACAAAAGCTATTTACAGAAAACAGGTGTGGGAGCGGTGCCAGTGAGAGCTGCTGTCACTTTCGGATAGTTTCTTCATTAGTTCATGATGATGACAGAGACTCTGGGGCAAGTGTGCAAAATAAATTTGTAAAGAGGAACCAAAGAAATGACAACAATTCATTTTTACATGAAACACCATTCTTAGCCCAAATTAGTTCTCTGATGTGTTCACTGAAACTATGGTAACAATGAGGATCCCATTCACAGGCCTGGCTCATGCTTGGAGCTGTCTAAACATGGTGCAGAGGTCACTCTACCATAGTGTCACCTTAAGGACTTTGCCTGTTTAATCTGCTTTCCCTATGAGGTATTTCAGTAACCCAGTTCTACTGGCAAAAATGCTCACAGAAGGCAAATTTTCAAGTCATGCATTCAGGTTGTCATGGAAACTGCTCTTTAAATTTTTATGCACAATTATTCTTGATGGAAGCATATGCTAATCCAATCAGAGCAGAGGAAAAACGTTGTGTGGACTATCTGGTCTGCCACAGGCTGTTAGTCTTGAAGCTTGAACCCATCACGCGCAGTGAACCCACAGGGCTAACACAGTAAAACAACTGTTTAGAAAAGAGCAATGAGTATGGTGAACTGACTGTCAGCTCTGGAGAGTTGCAGAAGCCATTGTGATGTGCTCCGGTGTGACCTTGCTCTGATGCTGAAGTCTCTGTGCTGTGATGTCAGCAATGACACTCACCTCCAGCAAAGTGCCTCGTAGCCATTGTGAATCACCATGTTCCCCTGTGCCATTGGTAGCTTCATCCCCCAGGACACCAGTGAAGTGACTGGTATCAAGCTGCTCAGGGGTCAGGGCCAGAGCAGGCAGTGGGATCCCCACCTTCCCAGACATGTAACAATGGTGCATCTTCTTCAGTGGGGGCAAATCACTGTTGTAAAAGTCCTCTGATTTCCCTGATTTTGATCCTTGTGGATCTTCCCATAACTTTGCCTAAAATTCGGGCCATTATAGCTATGATAATTACTCACAATGAATTGGTTCCCACTTATAATTTTGAAAAGCTCCTGCCTCACTGCTTCTATTATAGTGTGGTGTGGCCAACACTTGGCCCAGGTCTTTGCTGGAGTAGCAGGGACAGAAGAGCAAGAAGATGAGGATGGGTTCAATAAAAAGGAAGTGACACTTTCAGGACCACTGTACATCGCAGATGTCCTTTCAAAAGGTCCTACATCCAGTTTCTCATTTATGTTCTCTTCTTTCTACCAATGAGTCTTCAAGTTCACCACCTCCATGATCTATATGACAGCAGTCTGAAGAGACAGAAATGGATTTTTCTCACATTATGGATGTTAATTGTACTCTGTGAGCACAGAACATTGTCAGAGTACTGAGAACATTAGTAGTATCGTGTCTTTACTTTTCTCCACGTCCCCATACAACAGAGCTTTAACATATAGGTGTAAAATATGTCTTTAAGACCATTCTCATAGACTACATGTTATTCTTAAACTACACTTCCTTCTTTCCACGATAATAAACGTTGGGCATCTCAGCTTCTGTGGGGTGTTCTCATTGAAGTTGTAGTCCATCAGAGAAACTGCTGAGCTGTCCTCTGCTTTTCTGAAGTTTTCTGATGAAATTCTACTATTGCCTTTGGAATTGGGCTTAAATTCTGTCCACAGTTATAATTTTTCAATTATTGATCATCGAGTGTGGCACATGAATGCTGACTGTAATTTTCCTTTTACTTTTCTCCCCACAACTTATTTTGTACTGTTCCATATCACCAGTCTCACTGTCAGCACTGAACTGCATTCAAACTCTTAGGAGGATCAATATTCCTGTATGGCAAGCCATGGAAAACACAGTGGATTTCTATTACTTGGTGAATATAAATGGAAATTTCACCTGAAAGAAAGAGAATGAAATATTTGTGTGCTTTAAAGATAGTTCTTTTCTTTTTTTTTTTTTTTCTTAGAACTCTTTTTTTTTTTTTTTTTTTTTTTTTTTTTTTTAAGTAATTCTTTCATGATATAGATGGCTAAACACCATGGCAACTCAAATTACTTGTATCTGGTGGGGACCTCAGCAGAAGGCATGCACACATGCAACTATGTATAACAAATGGACGTTTAAAAGAATTATATTATACGAATCTAAAGCAGTGTAGGCTATTCAGTATCAAGATAATGTTGACAAGATGTAAAAAATGGGTCTTACATCAGAAAAATAAAGAAAAAAATTGGCAATTACCTTGAACAGACCTTGAAAAAGTGTCTTGTGTCACCCTTTGCACTGTTAGCCTGAGAGACCGGGCTCCCACCTTTGCCAGCTTGGGATAGATGATCAAAACTCCATTAGAGGTTTTTGAACAGATGCAGAAGTGCATGAGAAACCTACAGCTATATTTTATGACATGGCTTTTCAAAACATAACACCTACTTTATTCAGCTTCGCTGTACAGAAAATGAAGTTCGTAGTTATTCATTTCTCATCACTCACATCATGAATGAAATCACAAGACAGGTGGTAGTTTGGGACCTTGTGGCTTTGACCTGTGTGCTGCTTTCCCTGCTCAGCCCAAGTGACCACTTCCCCATCACTGGGATGTCAAGGAATCCCTGCTGAGTGTTGCTGCACAGGCACAAGGTTACTCCTGATTGAGGATGCTTAGGTACCAAGTCTGGTGCTGACACAAGTGCTGTCCATGTTTAGTGCAAGGGCATGCAAGAGTCATAAAAACTGAGCCCAGGGATATAAAATTCTGGTGCAGGCTAACCTCCTTGTTCCCAAAGTAAATGGTGTCCCTGGATGAACTTTTGTCTGGGTTATATCTGTGTTTTGGGCTTGGATTTTTGTTTCTTTTTTAACTTACCTAGAGGGTAGGGTAAGAAAGAAAAGAAGATTTTAATTTTGTGCTTTAAGCTAAGAAATAAGTAAACCAAAGTTAATGTCTAAACCTCACCTTTCTAAGATTGGGGATGAGGGTTCTTGGAGGAGGAAGCAGAGAAGGTATTAAGAAAGCATTTGGTTTTATATCTGCTAGTGGGCAGCCTAAGAAAGACTAAATGAACAGGTTCATATTTAATTTAAACTAAACCTTTATGGACTTCACAGCCTCATCTTTTACATTAAAGTATGAATACATGTAAATTCTATAAGAGATGGCTAAATGACTAAATAGTGTCAGAGAGAGAAAGAAATTTGGAAGTTCAAAGTGCAGAAACCATTGGAGAAGGGAACAATTCCTGACCAAGACAAAGGTGTGAGAGCAGCCAGACTTGGAAGGAGATCAGACACAAGGAGACTAATTAATTACCTGAAAAAAAAACCCCAAAACCATGTGGTAAGAGAGAGGTGGTGAGATCAGGGAGCTAGAATTTAAAAAATTGGTGTAAACCAAGAGGAAACCAGTCACTGCTGTGGAGGAGCATAACCCTGAGAAAGATCTGCAGCAGCTCCCACCAGGTGAGCAGTATCCCAGGCAGCAGACCCAGCTGTTACCTGCTCCAGACCATGCCATAGATCTATCTACAATGAATGGCACAGCATACATGCAAAGTACTCATCAGCTCATTTGCAGCATGTAAACCCACTCTGAGGACACACAAGTTGCATGCCTGATATCATCTTCAGAGTCTACTCTAGCTACATCTAAATTCAGAGAAGAGGAAAAAAGAATTCTCACTAATAAACCTTTTGTCTTCCTTTACTGTAATTGCATTTTCAGCCATTCACAATGTGGTCATAAAGGGCATACTTTTATAGGTTTATCTGATTTCTACATACATCAGTGGAAAATTAATGCCTATAACATTGTATTAAATCCTGCTGATAGTGGTTCAGTCAGTTGCACTGTGGCTGTTGTGATTGTTCTGAATTTTTGTTCTCTTTTGCCCTTGAAGTTCCCAAAGCTCAAATCAGACACAGAGATCCACTGTGTGCAGAACCATGAAATGAAACATTAATTTGTTTTTCTAACTTTTTGACTTTTATAGGTGAGTGTTTTGTGCTGAATTCAGACCAAATTAATAAGACTAACTTTAAAGGACTCCTGCAGCCTTATAGGAGGCAGGTCATTTTCAGCTGGCATGCAGGAGAGGCAGCCATGTCCTTGTGCTTGAGCCTCTCCTGGACAACTCCCATCCTTTCCAAAGCTGGGTGACTGAGAACAGAAGGGAAGGATCCCACTAACTGAAATCAGTATTTCCCAAGCTTTGCTTCTGGTGTCCCTGGAAAAGAGACTACAAACTCTAGGGGTCTGAAGCAGACACCAGTTCCCAGAAAGTCACTACTCTTTTTCTCTGCTGTGAGTGGAGTAGACATGGATGTGTAATAACCCATGTCTATCTGTCCCAAATAACACTCCCATGTGTCCCATGTGTGGTTGTTCTTCAGTTTCTTCTCTTGGTCAAATTTTGCTTTTGCAGACCTAAGTACACATTAAATGCTAAGTGATATATTCACAATCCTATCTTTTTTTTTTCCCTAAAAAAAAAAAAAATAAAAAAATCTGTTATTTAAGATTCTTAAATAGAGGCTTTAAATTTAATAAATACTCAAAAGTTGAGACATATAAAGTTATCAGCCATTTTTAAAATATAAGTGGGAATATACATTGCAGATTTTGTCCTATACAAAGTATAATGACTGAAATTAAACAGTCCATTTAGTTAAGCAGTGGAAAGTGGGAGCAACTTGTTACTCTTCATCTCTCCATGTGCTGGAGATGTGAGGCCCAGCTACACTCTGCTCTGGGCATCATTTTCTGAAACAAGATGGCATGCTTCATTTTTTCCCAGTAAAGCAGGACACTAGTGTGTAATCAGTCCTCATTACTGTACATAATGGTATGAGCAAACAAAGTCCTATAGGGGAATAGTTATGCCCTGGAAGTCTTTAGAGCACATGAAAGAAATGAATGCAGAATAGTATTGACTCAGAGAGCTTCTTGAATAGAAGTGATACAGTGTATCATCAGACCCTGCTCTTGTGAGGTCCACTAGACCCTCTCTAATTAACCTAACTTCATTGTAAAATTTGTATTATTGTGTCTAAAAATAAAGTCTCTCAGCCATCAAAACTCAGTAAAATTCCTAAAATCGGTATGTGAACAATGGCCTGGTTTGGGGTTTGAGGGACATCAATGTGACATCTTTTTTGACAATGTCCCTCTATGCCCTCCTCACAAAACATGAATTTGTGACAATTAAGACTAACTTAACTGTCTTTGTACAAATTTCTCTATGGCCAAAGAAGATTCATATTTAGAATAAACTAACCAACTTAGAATACAGAGACATGCACTGTAATAATTGGTAGATTTATAACATTCAATGAGATACATTTTGAGCTCAGCATTTGTTTATTCAGTTTTATTTATTGATTTATTTTTAAGAATCAGAATAAAATGGGATTCATGCCAAAGCATAAATCAGTTCATTACCATGTTTTGTGTGACAGAAAGATAAATTTTGGTTTTTTAAACAAAATAAAGTTCAACAAAATGTACATTTTTACACAGAGTATCACATCTATATGCAGTTAATCTTCTGTTTAAATGGCAAGTAACTTATCCTGTTAAGTTAATTTTCCATGGACTCATTCAGATGAGACTATATAGCATAATCCATATCTTTTTACATTTTTTGTTGCTGTCTGAGAATTGTGGCTTGGTAATTCAGAAAATATGCTCTGAAAAAAACTATGAAACTAAGAAAAACAGAGTCAAACAGACTTCTTTAAGGTTGAGACAAAAAATTATCAATTTTTAAAACATCGGTTCCTTCAAATTAGAACAAGCTTGCCTTCACAGCCTTGTCATATGTTGAATAAGAAGTCCTCTATCTTGTTCTAGGTGAAAATGTCTAGTTTTCCAGATCTTCTTCTGTCCTAAAAATCTTTCTTCTACTCATAGCTACATAGTCAAAACTCATCCTTCTGAAACCTGTCATAATACAAGGATTTAAACAGAAACATTGCTTCTGAGGAGCAAATCAAGTATTCTGTTTTCCACTTCCATCTTCTGCAACAACGACAGTCTTTCTAAGTACATTTTAGGTTACTTGATATAACATGCCCAGGAACACAGGACTGTTAGGGTCTTGTCATCATGTAACCAGGTAATTGGTTAATCCCTTTTTCAGTAAAAGGATCTGAGCATGTGGGAGGGATTGCATTCCATCTTCAGCTCCTCAGAAGCTGTTTACAGAAGCAAGTTCAATTACTTGTAAGCTCTAGCCTTAGTCATACTGCCAGTGCTCTGATTTCTTCAATACCTAACACATGGCAGAATCCCCAGGTTTCAGCAGGTGAGTTATGGCTCCTACAGCTGCAGATGTGAAGTCATGCATCGCCCCACCTCCCCCAGCAAGTGATGGAGTGCTTGCATGGAGCAAACAGCTCTCAGGGCACTACATACAATGTATCTTGCAGGGTATTGTCCTTCAGACTGGATGTAGTCCAGCCTTGCAGGCTGAAAGTCAACTAGCAAGTGAAGGGGTTTTGGCATACTCCTGGAGGCTGGTTGAGAGGAGCCAGTTCACATGCTCAGAGACCACTTTATGATGTGAGTGTAGGTGATCCAGAGATTTTCTACAGATTAATTCATTTCATGAATGAGAGGTTGAAAAGCTAATTACAGACAAGCATTGCACTTTTATTCAGGATAGAGCATGTTTTCTGGTGTCCTCATTTACCTGCAGTAGGAACCTAAGCATAAATTTGGCAGATGATAATAACCTGCATGCATTCAGTCATGGAAGCACTGAATCCCTGTTTGTAGTAGTCTGTCTTAAAATAATTGCTTGGATTTGGTCAGAATCAAATCCTACTTTTTTCACTTAGGTGTCTCTTTTGAGTTCACTGTGATTGCACATACGAATGAAAATAATTGGGCTATGCCTCCTGTAGGGTTTTATTTTATGGTGCTGATGAAGATGAGACAGTTTCTTTGCTCACAGCTCTGTGCCATCCATCACATTTGCAGTTCTGTTCACAACCAACTCCATTTGAGCCAATTTTCTGAGCTTCAAATTTGAGTGATGAAAGGCTTCCTAGTGTGAATTGAGCCAATTATATACAATTCTGTCATCACTTTTGTCTTTATTTCTCCTTTTTTTTCAAACTGTGGAGGACAGAGAATTCAAAATCTGCAAACGCAAGGTGGTTTTAAAGGACAATATTGCTACAAGGCAAGAATATTTTCTTGGCATCAGGACATACACAAGACCAAAGACTATTGTGTTGGTCCACAACATGTTTCAGGCAATTCGGAAGTGGCAGCTATACCTCAAAGCACCCTTGTTGGAGTCTTGCACCTGAAGCTTGCTCTACTTGCTGTGACTCCTGATCAGGAAGCAGGATGCTGTCAAAGGACATTTCTTCCTTGGGTCTCTGAGTCTCCATATAAGGCTTTATTTTTAAGGAGAGTATCACTATTCTGTCTTTTCACACATTTTAAGCAGTGAACTTTTTCCTTCCTTCTCCTGGGGAGGATAATGCAATCCTAAGAGACTGCTCAGAATTATTCCTGTTCTTTCCCAGCAGGCTTCTGGAAGAATTCATCTTCTAAAGCTGACTTGCTCATCTTTCCTCACAACTGTAGTCAGAACCTGAGAAGACTTGTTGGAACACACTTGAGTCAATGTTTCCACCTATAAGTATTTGTGTCCTGGTCTGAGTGAGAACAGAACTAATTCTGTTCAGGGATTTTACTTTTCAGTTCATTTCTTCTAACTGTACTTTCTGAAGTTAGCAGCCTGTTTTCACAGTGTTTCCTTCTAGCAGGCGTAACACCCAATGTCTAGTCAGTACCAAGGATTGCTGTGCAGACCGAGGCCACTGCTGGATCTTGACTACTACATTGGGGGGTGCAGAAAGTGAAAGGCCACACCTGCAAGGAGGAGAGGACAGGTCAAGTGACCCTAAACTGACCAGCGAGGGATTCCAGCCCATATATGTCACATTCGGTATAAAGCTGAGGGTCTCATCCCTCTTGGCCTACTTTTCCAGCTTTACTCAGCTTGGCTAGATTCCTCTTCTGGTTTCTTCCTTGGAGCACCTGAGTAAGACTCTGTCCATTCTGCCTCCAATCCTGGTCTGTGTATTCCTGAATCTGGTACCAGAATCCAGCTCTGGAACACAGCTCCAGGCTGCTGCGAGGCCCAGTCTTGGACTCCCCCAGTGCCGGCTCCACAACATCAGTAGTGATGGGGATGTAATTACCATCAGGGAGTGTTGCATTCAATACAGGTTTTGTATATATTTTCCATTTATTATTATTATTTTAATTATATTTTATTATATTATATAATTATTTTAATTTTCCTGTAAGTTGTTCTAGTTTCCTTTT
>WTSP01003156.1:32487-45242 GCA_025331215.1 Actenoides lindsayi
AAGGAGAAAAAAGGAGAAAAAAAGAGGAAAAAGGAGGAAAAAGGAGGAAAAAGGAGGAAAAAGGAGGAAAAGAAAAGAAAAAGGAGGAAAAAGGAGGAAAGGAAAAGAAAAAAAAGAAAAAAGGGGAAAGGAAAAGGAAAAAAAAGAAAAAAGGGGAAAGGAAAAGGAAAAAAAAGAAAAAAGGGGAAAGGAAAAGAAAAAAAAAGAAAAGGAAAAAAAATTAAAAGAAAGGGGAAAAAAAAAAATCCATCTTATTGTAGGCCTTCAATACAGTTTTAATAGTTTGCTAAGATGTGTGGCTACCAGTGTGAGTACTGTAGGAAAAAACCCAACCCTCCACACCATCATAAACGTATGTTAGGCAAATATTTATGATAAATAAAAGCTTCCTGCAGCCTGTCACCAAATATGCCTTTCAGCTCCTCTCCTCCATGCTAAAAACATAACTGGTGGTCTGACCTGGATATACCACGGTTTCTAAAGCAGGGGGTCCCCAACCTGTTTCTCTTCCCTGTAGCACACTGACCTCAAACTCATAGCCCTTTCCCTCCACTTCAGCCCGTGAATTTTAGAAGAGTAATAAAACACACCCATTAATAAGTCTAACAGGTCAGTAAAAGTATTACCAGCACACATGACCACGTCACACTGAGGCAGGACTTGTTTCTGAAGCCAAGCACCCCAAAAGCTTCACAGCTTCTACAGAAAATCCACTGCACGAGACCTGAGCTGATTTTCTTTAGTAGCACAAGGAGAATCCACATTTTTCCACAGATAACTGTATTTCTCTTTGCTTCACCTTTCCTTTTTTTTTTTTTCCCCCCCACCTACCCCTAATTCTCAGTTTCTTTTTAATCACCAGAACATAGGAGTCAGTTTAAGAGATGATGAAAATATTAGCACAGAGAAAGGCTTTTGGACAGGAGGAAAAAGAAGAAGAAAAAAAGCAAGGATCCAAGAAACCAGATTTAAAATATCTGCTTACAATCAAGAACACTTCACCCTAACAAAGGAGTGGAAGTCCACGTAGTTCCAGTCTCGCAGCAACTTGAAAATGATGTCAGGGACGCGCGCTCTGATATTCACCATCACCATATCAAAAATACATCTGTATTTTTATGGTGCTGGGGACAGTTTGCTTGTCATTTCTCACCTCCTACTGCTGGCTAAGGGCTCTCTGCAAAACGCAGACACCCTGCCAAGAGCCTGGCAGCCGAGGAGACAAGCAGTTACAGAAGAGATTTGAAGCCCTAATAAGATCTAACGCTAAGCCGTCGGAAAGTACAGGCAAACTTCTGTGGCATGAATTTCCTTTCTATTTGCTATAAACACCTACTGAAAGCTTTCATGAATGTCCTCTCGGACGCTGCCAAGTTAAAATAGTGCATTATCTCAGCTGCTGCACATGACTACATGGAAGATTCTTACATCACAGCTCGAAGAGAAGTCATTTAGGAGGCTTTTAACTGCAGGAAATTTTTCCCATGTAGGGTGAGGATTATGTCTTTGCAGAACTGCCTTATAACCTCCTGGCAACGTGTTACAGAAGAGGAAAAACTGGATGCTTTGAGCACTGCTGTGGCACTGGGGGTTTCCTGCTCTCCAGACAGAGCAGGGATTGAGCCTGGGGGCTTCAAGTGGGGGACCCACCAAACGGATCCCCAGTTAGAGCTCTCATGAAAAGGGGTTTGCACAGTAAGCCAGCACAGAGTATTACTCTGGAAAGCACAGCAAGGACATCTGCCTGACTACCACAGTTCACAGCTGAAAAAAAATCCCAGTAAAGCTGACAGCCTTCCTGAAGGACTGCTTCCAGGAATACACCAAAGTAGCACAGGTGACATTTGGGCTAGCTGGGGACCTTCAAAGAAACACCTCTCGAGACCTACTAACGTATAAACCCCACCTCCTTTTCAACAGATATTCCCCATCTTCCTTCATTTCAGTATTCAGGTAAATCGTCCATTTTAAGGCACACAGATCCATTTCTGTAAAGAAACACCAACCTAGGTCATTAAATGTATAGTTAGCTAAGAGCTGTTAGAACGTCACCCGCACCGAGTTCAAAACACTGGCATTTTACCATCCTCTCTCCGAAAAGGTTTTCATTTGATGGACCGATTTCATGAGTAAAAGGCTTTCTGTAAATAGCCATTCCCTTGCTAGCCCTGCTGTAAACACCCTGCTGTTATCACCTCAAACTAATTCTGCAAGGCTCTGATAAGACCGAGCGATAAATAGATCGGGATTCCTCCTCTGTGGAAAGGACCCAGAGATCCTGCTGGAATGCATTCCCACATTTTCCTTCACTTCTGCAGTTCTGCAGCTTGAAATGCCAAGAACAAGGGCAAGTTGCAGCTGAAGTGCTCGCTGCTCTCCTTACCTTGCCTTCGGGTCCATCTCCATCTGCCCTCCCTCTTCCTCCGCAGCCTTTAAGAACCAGCCTCAAAAGCGAGAGCTGGAAGGTATCTTAATCTCTGCCTCACTACTAAATATTTGTACTGAACTTTTAAAGAGCAAGGAACCCGTTTATTAAAAGGAGATAGTGCTTCTTGGCTTTGAGGAGTCAGGAAGGTAGGTGGGATACGTACCTAGCACGTAGCAAGTTCTCCCAACCGTGCTCCTAGATACCCATTATCTACATCTTTGCAGACTTTTATTACCCTCATAAAAGTAAATGGATTTAAGTGTAACTTTTACGTGCGGTGTCAGGATTCCAAGAACACAAGCACGAACAAAGGGTAAGAAATAACTGCTCTTCAAAGGCTCCTGTGACACCGGAGGAAACACCCAGTACCCCTCGCAGGGTCCTTCAAGAAATGGAAGAATGCTCACTCTGGTTAAGCTGCTTTTAATCACTCCTAGTACAATGGGCAGATTAATACAGTTTAGTATTCCTAGTTAATTATGGAGACTAGCCTTTATAGTATTACCATTAAACCACGGTACCATGTCATTTAGATGGAAGCAAATTAATAAAGATGACAGCTGGGAGGATAGCAAACGCAAGATTAGGCACTTTAAATTATTTCTACAAAGGCAGGCGAGTCTTAAATTCATATAAATGGGAGTTGTTTTTGCTGTCTCAGTTGCATAAATTCCCAGGAACGTAATGGAATCCTTGAATTCACAGGCAAACAATGGGAAAAACCCCACAAAAAACCTCCTTGATGAACACTGGCTGAGGCTGGAACAACCCCAGATATCCCAGTCCCAGACTGACCCAGGCTCTGAAGGGGAGCGAGCTTGGTTTGCCTACTGCTGGAAGTTGCAGTTGAAAGGGAAAGCTGCAAGGGAAGTTGAAGTTGCTGCATTTTCACCAACGAAATCCCATCTGAAGGCTGCCTGCAACACCGGGCATTGTGTGCAGGGGTGTAAATTACTGGCAGTGGCAACCCCGGGCTGTTGACGGAAGAGATGGGCAGCAGAGGAGTTCCAGAACAAACTTGGGTTTGATGCAAAAGGCCAGTGAGAAAAGGAAGAGTGACTGAGCCAGTGACCTCATTCCCCTGCCTTTTGACTGCCCTACAATTACAGGGGAATTGGGCTGAGTCACGGACCTAAACCCTGCCTAAATTAAGCCCCGCTCCACGACAAAGACATCCTAGCTCACCACGGGGAATAAATCCCTGCCCACAGGTCTAGAGCTGTATCTCAGTGTGGATTTTAGAGGAGAAGGATCAAACAGTGATTAACGTTTTGCTGAATGCTGGGGGGAGGAAGTCGTACATTTGAAAAGAAGAGGACACTTCTTCCAGGGCTGAAAAAATGACACCAGTTCAAGTGCTTCGACAGCCAGTTCACAATGACCTACCTTCACATGGTGACTGCGAGGCTCCTACAGGCTCCTACATAAAATAATAAGTAGAAAAGACAGTAAATTCCTTCCAGCCATTGAAACCTAACAGGGAAGGCTCTGACTGTGTTGCATATAAATGGATAGAAGCATCCAATGCCCAAAAGGGGAAGAGAAGCTCCGAAGGAAAATGGCTTTATTTGCAGATTCATCAGATGCTGCCACCAGGAGCTTGCTGTCCTTTGGGGAAGAGTTATCACAAAATGAGCTTACTTACATCCCATGGCCATTCCTGAAAGGATAACATTCCGCACAGCATCTCTGCAAGGGTCACTTTGTCCCTTGTAAGAAGAAAAGCTGGTCTCCCACTGACAACCAGCAGTTCTACGCTCTGGTTAAGAATACAGATTAGTGGAAAAACATTTTCCAGGGCATTAAGGAGTTTTTAAGTGCTCTGTGCTCCCTTTTTCTTCTTTTAAAGAAAAAAAAAAAAATAAATAAATCCAGCCAAACACTGGAGGGGTTTCAAACTCTGCGGTTGACAGAAACAGTCAAAGGTGATTCTGGAATAGTCAGCTGGGAAAAACATTCAAGAGTTAGGAACAGAATCCAGGCTGCCCAACACATCATCATATGGGCAGTGTCTTCCTGAACAGATTAGTGGGGGAAAGAAAGATTTGGTCGGTTTGTTTTCTTGTAGCAGTTTTAGTGATGATAGCTTTTGGAAATATTAAATATTAATATGAAAACAGTCCTGTTGTGATGCAATGTTAATGCAGCCAGGCCATTCTACAGAATTAGGTAAAAATCACACCAATACTTCCTATTCTTTTTAACTAGATTTGACTTGTTGGGGCTTGTCTACTATAGCTGAACAGACATGGGCCAGCTGAACTTCAATTCTGTTCTCTGTACCAGAGAAATCTTAATTTAATAATAAAAAATAAATAAATAAGAAGACATCATTCTATTTTCTCCCCTCAGACACATGCAGGCAAACTTCACCTGTAAGAATCCACAGACAGAAATACATTTGCCATTGAAACCACTGATTTGGAATAAATACTGAGCCAGGATCCCTTTGATCTCTAATGCCAGCATGTGTCACTGCACGGACTAAACACATCTACTGTATTTAAGGGCAAAGGGGGATCCAATCCCATTATACATCCTCACTTCCTTCAACATCTCTGCTCTTGTTAATGAGCCACTGTCAATTAAGAAGTTTTCTTGCCCACACCAAGAGGACTAAGCGAATTCCTTCTCTTTTCAGCCTGTGAGCTGTCACATCTTTCAAGCAGTGTTGATCTCTGCTTACATATACAACCCTCTCCCCCCTCCCCCATTTCAAAGCAAACAGAACTGGGTTTGCCATGTGCTGACCCTCCTGGGTACTCAGTGAGCAACATGGAACTTTATCTGAAGTCTACCTGTTCACAAAGGCTGGGGAAATTCTACCCAGATTCATCGAAACCGTTTAAGATTGGGAAATCAAAACATTTGGCTTGTCCGCAGCACCAAGAGATTTGTGAATTCAGACTGGGGCTGCAGTGCCAAGTTGTGCTCTCGATTGTATTTCAGCGCAAATTCAGAGTAAATCCACCCAAATTAGCATCAGATTGAAGATGAAACTCGGAGCCCCATTACTAACAGGAGCGGTACAAGCCATCCGTTTGATCACCCACGGCTCAAATCCTTCTCCAAAGCATCGCACGGTGGTGGTTTCCAGACAGGAGAAAAAAGCAAGCCAAAAAAGGAACAACTGAACATTTCCCCCATGAGAACGAGCTCCAAAATGCAGCAGTGGGCTTAATTTTGAAGCCACGACACAGAAAGCAGACGTGACTAGGTTCAGTCCCAAAATCTACTTGGAAGGGGATTCAAATTAAGAACCTTTCGGGGGAAGTGGGAAACGTCGAGTCCAGCAGAACGCTTCCAAATTGAGTCCAGCGACCATCGAGTCACACGTAGATGAGTTAGAGTGTGGAAATGCTTGAACAAAAGGCTGCAGAAATGCATCATCTGTGATTCACTTTCGCACAGTAACGATGCAACTCGCCCGTGTTCCGTGTCATTAACAAGCAGGACTCATCATTAATGGGCACAGAGCACCATTCTCTCTCTCTCTCCCAGCTCTCTTGATGCTCTTGTTATTGAGGTAGCTCCAGAGGCAGAGCTGATGGGGGGTTTGTAGATGGATCAACACCACTCACAGCAAAGAAACCAGAAAGATTCCCACACACTTGATTATTTTGATTTTTTTTTTTTTTCCTTAAACAAATGCTAACAGTTTCATTTTCAAAAGGCTTTGGATGAACAAGATGCTTAGTTTCAAATCATGGTAAAAGTATGTGCCTCCCAGATGTCACTTTCTGCCACAGTATTACTGGAAGTCACCAAATCATGACATTTCCACCTACAAGCCACCTAACACTCTAGCAGGAGCTGTTAATATCACCAGGGCTTTTTTCAAGCCTACTTCGAAGCAACAAGATCTGCTAAGAACTGTTTCGAGACCAGATGCCAGCAAGGGATCACGAAACACCAGACATATTACTTATTTCTTTGGCATCAAACTCAAATCCCACCCTGCCAAACAACTCCTCAATCACCAGGCAGGGGCATCTCTAGGTCACTAACCCCCAGACCAAGGCATTCTAACAATATATTTGAAATTGAGTGTGTCTAAACGGTTGCCACACTTCCAGGAGCTTAGTTTTGCCTCCTCTTCTAAACATTTCATAATGTTCCTTCACTTCAGATGCACAGAAACCTGAGAAAAACCTGACCAGGATAACAGCAGCACAGAGAACGCTCGTACAAAACCAAACTGGAGGCAGTAAAACAGAGCCAGTACCTTCTAAAAGGTACTTTCTGTGGTGGGCTGGAGCAGAAAGAAGTTTGAATCCTGGTTTCAAAGCACAGCCGTGCACTGTAGGATTTCCCTGGACCTTGTTTACTAAGCAAAATCAGTCTGGAGCCATTTATTACCATTTATTACCTTTTATTACCTTTTAGTACTTATCAGGTCTGGGTACAAGAGAATTTTTTAGTGTGGAGAGGTCACAGGGCTGCAGAAAAGCTTCAGTGAGACCAAACCATACAGGCACACACAGTTAAGTTTTTAAACCCCTTTTTTTTTTCCCCCAAAAGCCCAAACTGGAAGAAATCTCTTCCTTTCTTGTAGAAAAAGGCTCCTTTCTTGTACAAAAGGCTGGTTTTAAGCATTAAGATGGAGACTTAAACCGTAAAGAACAACATCCTGTGAATATTTCTCTCAAACTAAAATTTAGGCACGGAAAAGAACACGCAGGAAGCCAAAGACAGACCTGGCTGAGCATCACCACGAAACCTTAACCACAAAAAAGCAGCTGTTGAGCTGTACGTGGGTTCAGTGCTTTCTTTAGCTCCAAGCCCAGCACTCAAAGGGCATTACTGCACCAAAAGCCTGTGATTCCAGACGATGAAGAGCTAGAAATAACTTGTTTCTCTGTTTGTTTTCACCTCAGCCCTAAACTGCAAGGGTCTTCCGAGATTATTTGGGTTTAAGATCAGAGATGTTTGAGGGGTTTTGCTTGCAGACCTGCTCAGTGCTTCAGCTCTGCTCTCAAAGTCTCTTTTCTTGCCTTCAGAAAGGCTGAAGCTTCCCGTGAGTCACGGGAGAAATCAAAAGGTACCTTGAAAATACACACAAAGTCCTGCGGTTCTCTCGCAGCAGACGAAGCTGTTCTTTGAAGAACAGGGCACGGATCCTGGCTCAGGTTTCTCTGAAACTCTCACCACAACACGGGGTGGTGATTTTTTTTTCACCCCACCGCATCCAATCCAGTTCATCTGCGAAGTCATTATTTTAATGAGAACCCAGGGTTAATCATCAGCCAAAGATAAAGTTCGGACTAAAGAGCTAAGTTACTCGCACAGCCAAGACAGCTCTTTCAGATCAGGCCTATCTTACCCCTTCCTGGCTGCTCCCATTACAAACCAGTTTAAGTGAGGCACACACACAGAGATGTAGCTGCTGGAATATTTCACCGAGCCCAGCCCCGATCCCACCGTGGAACGCTGTCAGAAAGCAGGATCAAAGGGAAACTTTCTCCTCTCCTTCCAAAACTTCACCTACATTACTACAACCCAGAAGTCCCAGTTTCTATACCACAATAAAAAAAAAAAAACACAAACAAACAAACTGGAGATTTGTTAGTGCTCCAGATATTCATGTGTACCATAAATGCGCGTCTTTGCCGCAGCATTTCAGGAGGAAAAATGGCATCATTTACAGAAAAAATGACACCCAAACAACCATGATTTTTACAGTTCTTCACTTGCACAGCTCCGAGCAGTACAGTTTTCCAGCCAACAAGCATAAGGGACGTATATTTTTGGTATATGGCCAAGTCTTTTCACATTAGACAATTTTATCCGTTCCTCACAAAGAAAACTTAAGTCCTCTCAGTGCAAGTAAAAAAAAAAAAGTCTTCTCGAGACCGAGTCTCAAGTTTCACCAGACTGAGCATTTCACATCAAACTTCATATATTGCAAAGAGGATCCAAAAATCTCTAATACCAGGCTGTGTGGCTGCTTTGGAAGCAGTCAGGAACACTAAACGTCAGGGGAAAGCCACACTGAAACCCAACTGCTCCTTTAAAACATAAAAAGAAAAGCAGAAATACCAGAATTAAACACATATATATATATATATATGGCTTTCCACAGAGACTGCATTATTGCCAGCTCTGTAACCAATTGAAGCGCGGACAGAAGCGGAGCATGCCGGTTACATTCTTCTATAGGGATAACAAAAATGATTTGTTTTTTATTGGGTCTACGCGTAACATTTGCATCTTGTTACCGCTGATGTTTTAGCTTTAAAAGTTTTCAGACATTCCTCCAGGGCTTATCTTAAGCACATTTTTATTAAGTTCCCTTCTTTAAAAAAACCCCGAGATCCAGTCAGTTTTGACGCGCGTTGCCTTTGACAATGATAATCTTTGTCCTTTCCAGCTGCAGCAAATTTAAGATAATCTCTTTTTCAAGTGGACTTTATTAATCTTCCAAATGAAATACCATCCTGAGGTAAAACAATTATTTCCAGTTCAACTCTTAGTAACAGTTAAATCTCCGCTGGAAAAAAAATAAAAATAATAATAATAAAAAAAAAAGACCTACTAACATCTGGCAGACTCAATATCTGCACCAATTAAGAACAATTTTGAAACCATAATATACAAATCTATTCAAGTGTTCAGACTAAAGCTCTCCACAGACAGCTCAGCAGCCTTCTTGCAGCTAAAAGAGAAAAAAAAAAAAAACCAAGAAAGCAAGGAATGACTGCAGAAGGTTTTCACCAAGTCAGCAGCTCTGGCTGGCCACACGCAGCCATATTTTGACTGTCACAACACCCAGCAATGAGCTCAGGTCTTCCAGGGAGATCTCCAGGCAAGGCTGGGAGCTGAGAGCTGAGACACCTCGGCCCACGGAGCCCCTTCTCCGCGCGTCCTGCCCTCCCGCCTCGGCCAGGAGACAGGCCAGCAGTGCTTCCGCCTCCACTGGCCGTGGAACTGGATAAACTGGGAGGGGGGGGGAAAGCACATTTGTTTTCCCGTTGCCATACCCAAGTCCACTGAACTACCTGGGTGGATGCCTCCCAAGGGGAACAAAGGGCATCACCTTTCACTCGAGGTGCTGAGGCCCTGCTCGGCCCAGCTGCCTGAAGGGCCCCAAAGCACAGGCCACGGACAGGGCCATGCTGGTTTCACATCCCCAAACCCTCTCCAGAAAGCAGAGTTTTCCTTCTAAATAACCCACCCAGATCCCAGCATCCCAAAGACCCTCGTGGGGCAGCATCACGATCCCATGGCTGCAATTAAACCTGCTCATCCCCCTCCCCAGGAAGCTGGTTACCCACAGACAGATCCAAGATTCCAACACTGCTCATTTAAAAACCCACTGCTGTCCAATCTCACCTCAAAGGAGGTGAAGCAGTACAGTTATTATTATTTTTCTAGCTAGGAAAAACCCACTGTGTGTTTCAACTTATAAAATCTGATGTCTGTCTCTGTTTTCTGGTAACTGTCCCTGAAAGTGCCTCAATTTTTTTACTGAGATGGTTTAACTGCAAAAAAAAGTGGACAATTTCAGAGGGTAGTAACAGATAAAATGTTACAAAGGATTTAGAACCAGATCTATGGCCAAAAGCTCTTCTAAATGTTAGCAGAGTTTGAAAAAAAAGCCTTCAGAAGATGAATTTTAACTTCATTTTTCCTATAAATCTCCTCCAATTTCTAACTCCCACAGCTAAAGCCATAATCCACAGTGTAAAATCATGATTGTTACTAAGAAAATATCCTAAGATTAAGACAACATGTTAAGTAGCAAAGGATTCAAATTGATATGCCATTTGTGTAAAATAACATCATCTGGGGGGGGGAGAAAGTAAAACAGGCAATCTTTGGTCTGAAATATCTGCTGGGCTCTTTAGGGGGGACATTTTCTCATTTGTACTTCAGATACAAACAAAAAGTCTGGGTAAAATCTGATCTGGGTGTTCTCCTGACTGCACACTGCAATACCTTCTAGACCTCCAAACTCCAGTTTCTTGTGTTAGGTTGTCCAAGTAAAATCATTCTGGGGAATGAAACAAAGGAGTTGAATATATTTTCCTAAAATGAAGCCATTGGCAGTCCCAAAAATTCTGCACGGGCAGAATTTCATTGGAAAGAGCATCTGAAATGATCTCCCACTATTATTGTGAAGAGTAGCTGCCTTTAAAAGCAAGGAAACAAAAGGGGATCGTTTCACCTCTGAATTCCACCACTGCATTTGTCAATCCACAAGTATGACATCAATGGGTTTATGTCTCCAACAACCACAAGACACATCACATACAAGCTCCAAGTCTCTTAAAGGAAGCATTCACTTGAGCAGTACTCACTGACTTCACCGGGTAATCATCTGCCTGGTGTTTTCCTGGTAGCCAAATATTACAAACAAGGACCATTTGCTAGCCATGACCTCCTAAAAGGAAAAGGAGTCTCCATTGTTTTAGGAAATAAATGTCATGTAGCACTATCTGCTCAAGCTTTCTTGCACATGGGGTTGGTGGCTCATCAGTCCAAGTGCTTCCAGAAGGCTGCTGGTTCTGGAGTTAAACACAGCGGTTATTTTCTCAATGCAAACCAACAACAAGGGGGTATAAACCCCATTCTGGTCCATCTGGCAAACGTGGTGTTTTCAACACAAAGCGATCTGCAGCCTGGAGCCCTTCGAAAGGACCTGCTGGGCCAAGGGCCCCCCCCACCTTTGCCAGATCACAAGTCTGTGTTGGAAACTCGTGTGCACACCCAACTTTCCTGCAGGCCCCGACAGCACCCTCGGGAGATGGGCACGCACCTTGTTTTCCACTTGGAGCTCCCTTCCCTAAACAAAACTCGAGCATCAAAGGGATCCTGACAAGAACAGGTAAACCCACCGTGTGTATTTATATTCAGGTACACAAACACTCCCTGACAGAGAATCCCTCCCCTGCAAAAACAAACCAGAGAACATCAGCACCAGTCTTGAGGGGATGGCTGACAAACACCGCAGCACCCCACGAGCTCACGATAACAAAACTGGACTAAATCTCCTCTGACTGCAAGAATTGGGTTTCAAACAGCACAGTATTACTCCAGAAACATACAAAAGTGGGCTCAAGGCCACCTATGGAAAAAGCCAATCTACCCCAAAAGAGCTTAACATGCGATGCCCATCTGTTGGCTGAAGGTCACAGAACAGTGGAATAATCGTGATGAACGTACCAGAAAAGACACCCTGCAGATACCACTCTAGTGGGATACAGGTTGATGTGCATTAACCAAGCCTTGTTTTCAAGAGTCAGGGGAAAAAAAATGCTGTTTCAAGAGCAGGAAGGGTGGTGAGAATGGGATTTGTGATTCCCTACAGAGAGGTCCCCTTTTCTCCGCTGAGTTTATTCGGTTTACGTGATCCCCACGTGTGTGTGGCAGTCACACTTAAATAGACTCTGGGCTGAAAATCTGCTGTAGACAGAAGGCAGGACAGACAGAATCAACTGGGTATCCACAGAAGGACTGAACTGAAACGGCCCACAAGTCTCCCCTTCCCTAAGGGGAGAAAACAAATCATGTATCCATTAAAAAGAAGAAGTATCCCCAACTTTTGCCGACATAGCCCACACCCAACACACATCTTCCTTACCCAAGCCGCCACCACCGCACGCAACTTCCTCTGAAGCACCCGTCTCCGTGGTACCAACCACAAAAACAACCCCGTGCCACGATGGCATCTACTATTCCAGACTGGAAAAAAAAAGAAAGAGGCCAACATCTTTCTCCATCCCGATTCCGTAGGTGCTCCAGCCATGAAGCGCAGAGCAACCCAGGCACGCAAGCTTTTGGAAGATGCTCTAACTCTAGATAAGGAACAGGCCAGGAAGGGCTGCTGGAGCAATAGGGCTGCTTGTAAGAGTCTCTCTGAACCGAGTTAATTGGCAAGAGGGTCTGCTGAAGAAGCTGATGGCTGGAGGGATGCACAGAGCACACTGCAGTCCTGTTACCCTGGACAGAAGAAATTCAGCTATGCCTGACAGGCCCCAGAGCAGAGACACGTCAGCTGCCTCAAAAAAAAACCCAACAAAAAAAACCCCAAAACAATAAAAAAGGATTACATTCCTTCTGCAGAAACCAAAACCATACAAAGCTGGGAAAGGAGGAAACGCGTTCGAAGCCTGAAGATGACAAAACTCCAAACGGGAGTGCCCAGGCCAGCCCCAAAGGACAAGCAGCTCGGCAGACAATGCAGGAATTTCCCTGCAGAATCCCAACTACCTCTTTTATTTTTTTTTTCCTCCCCTCCTCTCTCTCTCTGGCCTCCATCTCTGCCACAGCCACGCTGGGCAGTGAACACAGCAACCCCAAGGCAGGCGATCCATCACCGGAGGAG
>WTSP01003157.1:0-19692 GCA_025331215.1 Actenoides lindsayi
CCCCCCGCCTCCTCCCCCACCCGCCCCTCTGGATTCCACCCCCCTCCCAGCCCGACCCCCCAACCACTGTCCATCCTCCCCCTTCCCCGCTCTCTCCCCATGCCACACTCTTTAATTTTGTTTTCCCCTGTGAGGTATAATACACCTAGGATGTAACTGCATGTGTGAATGAATGATACCAAGGAAATAAAATTGGACGTAATAGGATGAAAACAAGATCAGGGTAAGTGTAATGGAATACTTAACCGAAAATGTCCATCAGGTCTCTAGGGTTGTCAGGTATATTGATTGATTTTCCATATTTGGTGGAAGTTACAAAACTCGTTTGTCTTCTCATTAAACTATAAAAACTGCTAGATATGTAAGGGAAGGCTTTCAGTATTTCAGCTCTTGGAGGAAAGGCGAGATTTTGCTCAGATAAAATATAAATTCTTTTGCATATATATATATATATAAAACTTTTTTACCGTTGCTTCTATGGACAGGTCTCTGCTCCAGCAAAGTGGTGCCGTCCAGGTAAATCCCAGTAGTCCTGGGGTCATGAATAAGGCCTGCTTTGACATCACCCTCTTCAGGAGTTAGGTGTATGCACAGCTGGTGTCTTGACATATGTACGAGTGGTGGTGGTTTGTTTGAGTAGTGTTGTAGATCTAGGTTATACACTCCTGGATCCCAGAAGGCTGCTTGTCTTGTTTCTAGTGTGCAGGACCCGAGGGAGTGGAGAGGATAGGGGACAACGAAAGGTAACAGGGAGGAAAGGACAGTGTCTGGGTTTCAGTGAGTGAGGAGTGGGGTCCTGGTGGAGGACTTTGCATGTAGCTGAGCAGGAAACTCCAGTGGTCCTAAATCTGGCTGTGTAAATTAGACTGTTTCGAGATTTATATATAGGATTGTGGTTAAGGGGATGAATCATTTCTGAATGCTCCAGTTACAGTACTAGGTTTTGAACACATGTATGTGTGCATCTGCAGTGAACCCTGAACACTGTTACTTCTGGAAAAACAGTCTGTGGGGGGTTATGAGAGGACAAGTTGGGTATCCAACTCAGATGGATTTGGTCTAGATTCTGTGGCTTTATGTTGCAGCCTGTAGCTTGCTGGTTCTAGAGAGTGCAACGAGATGGATTTGATGGGTGGACTGTTGGTGGATGAGGAATTGGCTGGATGGTTGCCTGCAGCGGACAGTGGTCAACAGTTCAGTGTCCAGATGGAGATCACTGACAAGTGGTGTCCCTCAGGGATCTACTGGGACCAGTGCAGTTTAATATCTTCATTGATGACTCAGTGGAATTGAGTGCAGTCTTAGCCAGTTTGCAGATGACACCAAGCTGAGTAGTGCAGTTGACACGTCTGAGGGATGGTATGCCATCCTGAGGGACCTTGACAGGCTGGAGAGATGAGCCCATGCAAACCTTTTTAAGTTCAACAAGGCTGGGGGGATGATGCGATTGAGAGCAGTCCTACAGAGCAGGGACTTGGAGGTCCTGGTGAATGAAAAGCTGGATATGATGCAACAATGTGCACTCACAGCCCAGAAGGCCAGCCATAACCTGAGTCACTCTAAAGAAGTGTGGCCAGCAGGTTGATGGAGGTGATTCTCCCCCTCTACTCTGCTCTTGAGAGCCCATCTGGAATACTGTGTCCAGCTCTGGAGTCCTGAGGACATGGACCTGTTGGAGGCCCACAATAATTATCAGAGGGCTGGAACACCTCTCCTACAAGAAAAGACTGAGAGAGTTGGGGTTCAGCCTGGAGAAGTGAAGGCTCTGTGGTCCTTATTGCGGCCTTTTGATACTCAAAGGGGGCCTATAATAAAGATGGGGACAGTGTTTTTAGTAGAGCCTGTTGTAACAGGACAAGGGGTAACGGTTTTAAACTAAATGAGAGGAGATTTAAGACTAGATACAAGGCAGAAGTTTTTTACCATGAGGACAGTAAAACAGTTCAACAGGTTGTCCAGAGAGGTTGTAGATGCCCCATCCTTGGAAACATTCAAGGTGAGGCTGGATGGGGCTCTGAGCAGCCTGATCTAGTCCAAGGTGTCCCTTACTGCAGGGGGGTTGGACTAGATGACCTTTAAAGGTCCCTTCTAACCCAAACTGTTCTATGATCTGTAGAAAGAAGCAATGTCACCATATTGCAGCTAGCGATGGACATGTTGGGACTTCTGCAGTATTCATGGAACTGGAATTTGGAGGGATTTCATGTGTGGGAAGAAGAGTGGAAAGAATACATCACTAGGATTAAATATTTTGAGAGATTTAGAAACAGATACAATGTGGCGAGTTAGAGCACAACTTTTTTTTATAGTAAATGTTTTTTTAGACTTGTCTAAAGATAAGAAAGTGAAGTTGACAGTAGTAGGTAAAAGACTCATGTTAAAATTTGCTTAAATATTGCAATTTTAAGCAACTGAATTGTAAATATTTTGCTTTTTAATTTTGAGCACTGTGAAGATGTTCATTGGTGCTGTCAGTTCACTTGGAAATGAAACAGTAGTATTGTAGACTCTTGGTGTTTTATTGTGAGTATAGGTTTTTTTGTTTTGTTTTTTCCTTGTTAGGCTGAAAGAGAAATTATTTTTCTTCTCCTGGAACTTGCATTTTTCCTGAGGCCCTGAATCTTCCACCATCATTATATTACTCATGTTTCTATTGTATTTTGATTATTTTGGTTTTTTTTTCCTGTGAGGAAGAACATGTGGAAAGTATTTGGATTTTTTTCCACATAAATTTGACTCAAGTGCAGATTGCTAGGGGATGTTTTCGGAATTGTTGTCCTGGCAATTATAGAACAAATTCTTGCAGGACATTATTTATCTGAACCTCTAAAGACTAGCTTCTACTAGGAGCTGTAGCTTACAGTAGGTATCTTTCTTCTATTTGGTACTTTATTAAAGTTTTTAAGGCATCATGTCACTTCTGAGAGTGCAGGCCCATGAAAAAAAAATTTTCCCTTGAGCTATATTTTTCATGATTTATCTTAGGTAGGCAGCAACCGAGTTGGCATGTATGTCAATCCTACCAAAATGACAACTTCAACAGTGAGGCTGGTTTAAAAAACAAAGAAAACCGCCCAGTTTGGACTCTTTGAGAGTTGACAGATGTGTGCAGCTGTACCTTTTAGGCAGTCCACATACTGCAACTACTAGCCTTACTAGTGGATATTCTACCTGAAGATGTATAAAGAAACTGCTATAAATGATGTCTTTGCTTATAGATACTATCTGTTTAAGGGTAGTGAAGATACTGCTTTCACAGCCAGGAGAGATAAAAGCTTTCTTACTTTTTCTGGAGTTCAGAAACCTGTTGCAAACTTCATCTTCCTGAACTTTAATGTCTCCTTTTCAGTGTGGTGAATTGCAAGAACAGAATACTGCTGTATTAAAATCTCTGTTACAATACTGACATCTTTCCCCCACTGTTCTCTAAGTTTCCTTGTACTACTTCCCTCATGTTTTCTTGGTAAAAGCACTAAGATCTATGAATATGGAATACTGCAGTAATAATAGGAGCCATATGTGGGCAATTTTCTTCTATGGCCATGCCTGAACAATCTACCTAGTGAAAAGAATAAAGCCTCCCCCCAGGGACTCAGGATTTTTATTTTAGAAGATGTGATTCGATTAATTGTACTTTTTCCATCAGAGATAAGCTAGTTTGGGCCAGCTGAAATGTGCTGTGCATCACCTGAAGCCTTTTCCATTATAATGAGTGCAAATATTTTTTTGCAAGCTGATGTGTGTTAGAGCAATGTGAAGAAGTGTATGACAGTAAAAAAAAAAGTAAATTGTGTGACAACAGGACTTGATTTTTATTTTTTTTTCTAAATAAAGTCTCTGTTATTTACTACAAACATGTTAAGATGGGGGCAAGATTTGTGTTTGTCAATATTGTTTAGTGTAGGTGAAAATTTGGTTATGTGTTTTAAATAACATATGTTCCTGGAGAACTTCAGGTTTTTAATAATCATATTGTTAGTGAAGCTTAAGACTTTAGAGAAACAGGAAATTCCTTGCTAAAAAAAAATATATATATTGAAGTGCTGGGGAAGGGGGAAATTTATAAAGATATATTGTTGTCTAATGAGTATCTCTGTCTTGTTTCTTTCCTCTGTAATCTTATGTAGCAATGGGTCAAGAAGCTGGCAAACCTGCTTGGCTGAAACCAGCTGGAGGATATCAGACAATTACAGGTAGAAGATATGGAAGACACACCTATGTTGATTTTAGACCATCTTTGAATAGCCAAGGCAGAGGTGAATATCAACATGATGAAGGGCATGAACAATTAGTTTTGGAGGATGTTCGGAAAGAAAATTCTTTAGGTATGTGCTTATCTTTGTCTATATGCCATTTAATTGCAAATTGGGGTGCTTGAGAATGGAGGAGAAAGGTGCACAGAGCAATGTGAAGGTAACAGAGTAGCTACTTAAATAACGTGTGTAAAGTACATATTACATGGCTTAATAGAATGAAACTTAGCATGAATACAAATTAAAATAGTCTGGTATAGGCAGCTTCATTTTACCTGAAGAATGGCATTCCCGAATGATTTAAGGCATTCTAACCAACTAGATAATCATAACATTGTATAACTCAAATTATTTTGTCTTCAAATCAAACTGCAAATCCCATTTGGAAGGGAATACCTATTCTAACCTTCTATTTGGAACTGTTGACCAGATTGTTCTGTCTTAGTCAGCCACAGTGTAGTTACAGTGGGAATTAGTTTAAGCCTATAAAATATCTTTAAAGGTTCTAATTTGTTTATACCAGTCAGATCACTTCCATTTATCATATAATAAATATTGAACATTACTATTTCTCAAAATGTCTTTTATGACTTTATCATCTGAATAATAATCATGGAATCATAGAATCACTTAGGTTGGAAAAGGCCTTTGAGTTGTAGAAGAAAACTTACTAAATGACTTACTAATTATTCTTACTAATAATTTCAAAGAGAAATACGTCTTGTTGGATTAGAAACAATAGTCCCATCTCCTTGAGTGTATGAGGTTTTCTGCTAAAAAAAATTGATATAGCCTTGGATCTCTAAAATTGCTTGGTCCTGCACTTGGTTTACAACAACTCTGTGCAATGCTCCAGGCTTGGGTCTGAGTGGCTGGAAAGCTGCCTGGTGGAAAAGGACCTGGGGGTGCTGGTGGATGGCTGGCTCATTATGAGCCAGCAGTGTGCCTGGGTGGCCAAGAAGGCCAGTGGCATCCTGGCCTGGATCAGGAATAGTGTGGCCGGCAGGATTAGGGAAGTGATCATCCCCCTGGTGAGACTGCACCTTGAATACTGAGTTCAGTCTTGGGTGCTCACGGCGAGAAGGACATTGAGGTGTTGGAGTGTGTCCAGAGAAGGGCAACAAAGCTGGTGAAGGGTCTGGAGAATAATTCTTATGAGGAGAGGCTGAGGGAACTTGGGCTTGTTTAGCCTGGAGAAAAGGAGGCTGAAGGGAGACCTCATTGCTCTCTACAACTACATGAGAGGAGGTTGTAGCCTGGTGGTCTCTTCTCCAAAGTAACAAGTGGTAGAACAACTTTTTAATTTTCCATTTTTCCTTATGTCAGCTAAATAGCACTTTCACCAGTTGATAGGTGGACACTACCTGAAATACAAGACATATTTTTTTGCTAATTGGCTTGACATCTTATATACATCTAAGCTACTGTGTAAGGTAGTTGAAGGAGATGTCCTTGGAAATGTTAAAAATCTGACTGCTCTTGATCTTTGGTAACCTACTATAGGTGACTGCTTGAGCAAGAGCAGTGGACTGGATCATCTCCAGAGGAGCCAGACTGCCAGCCTCAGCAGTTAGTAATTTTCTGAAGGAGCTTCAAGATTTTAATTAAATAAAATTTAATGTCACAGTATTGCTTCCTGCAAGCCAGACTCCTAGTGTTGAGCAGCACAGCTCTCATAAGAGTTCAGTGCCATTAATTCACCAACCCAGGCATGGATTAGCTATTTAGATGATAATTTTTTTTTCCTCCTTTTTTTTTTCCTCTTTGTTAACCCTGGAACATTCATTTTACATTATTTCCTACCTCTGCCTATTTCTAAAATAACATCCAAGGTAATCCCTTCAATTAACTCATGCCTTTTTTTATCTTGTAGTTAAGTTTCAAAATCTCTTAATATCAACTTAAAAATGTTAAGTGCTTGCATCAATTTATGCAAGCCATTGTATGTTCAAAAATAGTTTGGACTGTTGCCTTGGTTAGGAGTTTACAAATGACTTGAGCTAAGCATTAATTTTGTATTAGAAGCAATATACACATTTTTACCTTCTTTAACTCTTATTGGTAGGTTTGATAGTTATTGTCCCTTTATGCAAGAGATCTTCAGATGTAACATAACAGAACTGAATTTGTGATGATGGTAACTACTAACTGCAATTCCCCATTCCTGCTATTATTTAAATCTTATGAGAATTTGCATTCACAGCTGCATGTATAAAATATAGTGCTATTAGTATGTAACTTATAGTAGTGATAAGTGGCTTTATTGGAGTCTGACAGGAGGCACAATTTAGCCAGTTAATGAATGGATAGTCCAGTTTTTATCTTACGGGACGATATCTTCTAGTTGTTGTATCTTCTTGGATCTTCTAGTGGTGGTTTTGGGGTTTTTTGGGTTTTTTTTTCATATTTTTCTAATCTTAAAATTCCCTTTTATATAAACAGTGTAAAAGTGCTGCTTATGAACAAGTTCTTCTAATACTTGTTTTTCTTCTATTGCAGGCTTAACTGAATTTTATGATTTAAGTGTATTTCTATATGCTTAGTTTATATAAATGAGAATGTAAATGTGTTAGTGGAGAATGACTGCATCTCTGGTAATTGTTTATCAAATTACACTGCAGTCCCAGTGAGCTATCTTTTCTTTTTCATGAGCAGTTTTTGTAGATGAGAGTATTTCTATTGGTTTTCATTATTCCAATGCATTCTTTATTACAACTTTCTGTGCAGGTTCCAGTTCATTGGTTCAAGTTTCTTCTGGTTTTTTAAGTGACCCTTTCTTTGAAAATATTGGAACTGGAGAAGCCATTTGCCAAAGTGTATCAAGCCAAACTTTTGGAGCAAACACATCGCCATTTTCTCTGTTCTCTTATGGTCTGGAAGGTAACCAGTTTTCAAGGAACTTCATGAATCCTCATGAAAATTCTGAGGACCTTGCAAAATACGCGTCTGGAGGGTGTGATAATTTGAGTGGTCAGAATGGAATTGCTTTTGTAAACATTGACTCTTATGAGCCAGATAGCAGTGATGGAGAGGAAGATGATGCTCAACATGAATTTTCTTTGGCAAGACAAGAAGCAAATACATTTCAGGAAACACTAGGTAACATGCTTTCTGAGTTAGAAAAAGGCATAGAGTCTTTTACTGACTTGCAGTCCCAATTGTCTGCTCTCAACCACAGTGTTTCTAGAGAATATTGTGAAGAAACAGGATCAATGCCTTTAATGAGATATTTTAGCATAGATCCAGATTTGGCTTGTCCAAACAGGGCATTTCTGTCTTCTGCTGAAAATCAAGCTATACTAAAAGGTAACCCGAGTGGTGCCAATTATGAAACGCAGCAGAAAAAAGATATAATGGATGTTGATATCAGAACCCCTATAGCAGTTGCTATGGAATTAAATGTCAGTGATGGACAAATGGACCAAGGAAATTCACCTAACCTAGTAGTGAGACCTAAAATAAGAAAACAAAATACTGCTAACCAGTTGGAGAGAGAGAAGCTTTTCCCTAATGATGACGCTGAAAAGGAAAGTGGTTCCTGGAGAACTGAAATTGCTGAATCCCAGCAGGGCTGTGTTGAGTATGCCTTGCAAATTAGTAAAGAAGAGATGAATTCTAGTATGCTCTTTGACTTAATAGAGTGTGAAGGTCATCGAAAGAACACAGACGTAGACCTAAGAAAAGACGCAGCAGCTCAAGAACCTGAAAGTGTTCTAGATGATTGGGAAGAGATAGAAAACTACAGTGGACACTTCTCAATATTCCACAAAGATGAGGACAGGTAAAATTTCATTTTTATATCTGTATTAATATTTAATCTTTTTTTGTAAAGAATGGGAAATCCAAATAATTTGTTAGCAAATGGGGCTTAGCTTAAACATTTTCAGAATAACATCAGATAATAAGACGCCAACTTTTCCTTTCAGTTCTCTTCACCCTTCCTCAAGCCCATCTAAAGAAATGGTAAAATACATTCTTCTGGTAATTTAAAAAGCCCTTCCTTATGTTTAAGGTCAAAGTGCCTTACTGTTAAGGAAGGTTACTTGTTTATTTTTATTTTTGAGTGGATGGATGGTAGAGGGGAAAACGTTCAGCATGTTTTTTTGGCAAATTATGTCTCTTTAAAGTTCCCTTCAAGACTTGTTATTTTCAGAATTTGTTTTGCCACCAAATCTCAATTTTCTGCCTGGCAGCCTATATATGTTCTTGTCTCTAGCCTTTTGAAAGAAATGATTCTTCCTTATCTGAAGGATAACTTGATAGGATTACTTCTAACCCTCTTTTTAAACCCTGCTTTTGATGATAGTTCTTTAGACTAGTAGTTGTTTCCACAGTAACTATTAATGAGTACAGTTTCAGATCTACAAATGACTCCAGCCTGGACACCAGGAGCAGTATTCCTCCTGTTTTGGGTTCTCTACCCAGAAGACAGAGCAATTTGGATAAACATTATGTTGAATAATTTTTACTCATGTAATATTAAGAACTTTTCACTGGGAATTGGAGTTCTGTAACTGAGCATGTGAGGTTAAAAAAAAAGAATTCACTCCTTTTGTTAGTTTTTGGTAAATGCAGTAGTGTTTGTGATGGCTTTTGTTTATTATTTTTTAATGCTATTTTTCTTGTAGTTTGCTTTCATCTTGTTGATTCTGTTCCCACTGCATTCTTTACAAGACCTGTCTTCTGGATGTTGATATGGCTTTTTTCTGTGTGCTTGCCATTAGGCTTTGTAAGCTAACATGCTGCTTAGATTGTTTCCACTGCTTTTGTGGAGAGAATGGCATGAAAATTGATCTCCATAAACTCTTGTACTTAAAATATTGCAGAGTCCCAATAATGAGAGAATAAAATACTTAAGGGATTGTAAAATCGGGTAGTACATTTAGCTTTATTTTTTCATATTAAAGGTATAGGTGGACTTGTAAATGAATCCTTATGTTCCTTTGTAAGGTTTACTTTTCAAAACCTCTTGTTACTACTTGTCCTGGTTTTGGCTGCCATAGAGTTAATTTTCTTCCTGTACTGGTGGTACAGTGCTGTATTTTGGATTTAAATGTGAGAATAATTTTGATAACACACTTTTTACTTTCTTGCTAAGTAGGTTTAGTTGTTGCTAAGTAGTGCTTATCCTAAGTTAATGACTTCTCAGTTTTCCATGCTCTGCGAGTGAGGAGGTCCATGGCCTTGCAGGAAGCATGGCCAGGACAGCTGACCTAAACTAGCCAAAGGGATATTCCATACCACAGAATGTCATGCGTAGTATATTAACTGCAGGGAGCTGGCTGTGAGGGACAGATCTCTACTTGGGGACTGGCTGAGCATCAGCTGGATTCAGCAATTGTGTTGTAGATTACTTGTCTTTTCTTTGTTTTTTTCTCTCTCTCTTTCTCTTATCTTCCTTTTCATTATTATTATTATTATCATAATTATATTTGATTTTAAATTACTAAACTGTTCTTATTTCAACCCATGAGTTTTACTTTTTTGATCCTCCTCCACTTCCTGTTGTGGTGGGAGGAATGCCTGAGCAATTGTGTGGTGCTTAGTTGTTGGCTGGGGTTAAACGACAACACTGCATAATCTTGTGTTTTTCACTTATGAAATGCTACTACTTGCAGACTAAAATGGAGGAAATGGACTATATTTTACAATTATAGCACTGGCTTCCATGATGCAAAGTGATGGATTGCTGTAGCATGACAAAAAGAAATGCAGATTACTCATCTGAAAGTGACTGTGTTTGTCATGATGGCAGTAACTGAACCACTACACAGGAAGCACATTCACCTTGCTGATGCTGCAGTCTGGGCCTTCATCTCACATTTTTGCTTCAAGGAAGTGCCCATCAGTCATGATGTTAGCATGCAGAATCTGTATGGGAAGGAGAAAGTCTTGCATATTTGCTAATACCACATATGGCCTAAGTTGGAAGGGTGATGGTAGGTCCCCAGAGGGTAGGAGTGGTGGAGTAATGGTTGTATCAGATAGCTCCCTTCATTTAATTTTGGGTCATCTGGCAAGTACAGACCAGTTCAGCCAGGGAGAGACTATTTTCAGAAGATCTATGTGTCTGTGTGCAGATCACATACAGAATTGTCACAGCTGGAAAAGACTTGTAAGATCATCATGTCCAACCATCAACCCCCAACCCCACCTGCCCCCCCTCCAGTAGTGTGGACAGACAGTGTCTGTCTTGTGGTGTGGGGCCCAGAACTGAATACAGTACTCAAGGTGTGGCCTCAACAGTGATGAGTACAGGGGGACAGTGACTTCCTTAATCCTGCTGGCCACCCTACTTCTGATATGGGCTAGGATGCTATTGGCTTTCTTGGCCACCTGGGCACACTGCTGGCTCATGTTCATCCAGCTGTCCACCAGCACCCCCAGGTCCTTTTCCACCAGGCAGGTTTCTAGCTATTCATTCTAAGCCTGTAGTGTTGACTGGTGGTGTTGTGACTGAAATTCAGGCCCCAGCACTTGGCCTTGTTAAACCTCATACAGTTGGCTTCAGCCCATTGGACCAACCTGTCCAGATCCTTCTGCAGAGCCTGCCTACCCTTGGGCATATTGACACTCCTGCTTAATTTTGTCATCTGCAAACTTGCAGAGGGTGCACTCAATCCCCTCATTGAGATCATTGATAAAGATATTGAACAAAACCACCCCCAAAACAGCCCTGGGGAATACCACTGGTGACCAGTCACCACCTGGATTTAACTCCATTCACTACAACATTCTGGGCCTGGCCTCACAGCCAGTTTTTGACCCAGTGAAGAGTACATCTGTATGCTCACCACTGTATAGATGCTGAGTTAATGTGTTATGCTTTTGGCAAGTAACAAGTCTCTAACAATGAAGTGATGTTCTGCATCTCTGCAAAATTGGGCACAGTTAAATCCCAAGTTTTGAAATGGACACATTCAATGTTCTTCCTTTTTTCAGCATTACTGACTTTAGGCATATCCTTATTCCTGCTTTTAGTTAGTGTTTCTGTATAAACTTTAAAGAGAATATATTTGACTTAAGATACAAATATTATTATAAACTGTTGGAAATCATTCCTGGATTGTAAAATAGAGAAAACTAGATATTTGGGCTAGTCTTACAGTACACTTAAATAACTTTTTGGAAACAAACAAACCAACCACCTGCTAAAAACAACCAACCAAATGATTCTAAAATGTTTGTGTTCAGCTTTAATTGATGTAATATTAGATGCATTAGACTGCATAGCAGAATTTCTTAACAGATAAAATTTCTGTTATAAATTAATCCTCTAAAATAGCCCAAAATTAATGAATATCCTCATTTGCATTACTTTCCCTAGTCATCAAAATTATGATATAAAAATATATTCCTTCAAATTCTTCTCCATATAATCTATGCTGGGATCTTTTTTATTCTTATAAAACTTGTAGTATAGTGTTCAGTTTTTTAGAAGTACTTGTAATTCATTAAATAGCAAGTTGTATTGGCATGTACTTGTAATATTAGATAGAAGGAGGGTTTCTTTAAAATGAGTTTTTAAGTGGGGAGATAACATTGATACATGTAAGACATACTGGGTTTAGCATATTGAAAAGTGAGCTGCAGGTGTTGGGGATTGCTATGTATGACATGCTCTATTAAGTATTTTTGCTGTTCTCTTACTATTCATTTTCTTTAACTTTTTGAAGTGGTACAGTTGGTTGATTATATTTTTAATTTCAGTGTCAACTGTCAGTGTTAGTATTGAGTGAACATTCCACATGGCTGCCCACAACTTACTATTTACTGTGCTTTTCTATGTGGTGTCTGAGCAACTTCTTGAAAAACTTCCTGCCAGTCACCTGTCTGGGCTAGTGAATTATATAATTTGCAGTAAGTTATCCATTGTGCCTTTGCATTTTTAAAACAAAGGACCACTTTATATGGCTTAGAGGTTATGAGAACTCCTACTTTAAGGTTTGTTTGGCTGAGAGGTAAGGCTGACACTGCTTATTGTTTGTGAAGCAAGCATTGCTGTTTTCAGTGTCGCTGCTGCTGTTTCTTCTTGCATGCTTGGAGAAGGATGTGTGTAGGGTCTGGATTTATATTCCTGAGTTGTTTCATGTACATATGTGAATGGGGAAGAACAAAACTTTTTCGTAAAGTGAGATGGTCAGAATTCTTTCTTAGGAACTTTTTTTTTATTAGCTCTTTATGTATACTTGCCTTGTGATACATCTATAAATAGTACATAATCAATTTCTCCTAGAAAAAAAATAGTCTATACTGAGAGCAATGTTCATGGAAAAGTACCAAATCAGAGAATGTTTGTGTCTTTCCCCTAAAGCAGTGTTTACATTCACACCCTGTTGCTTTGTTTAAATTGCAGCTCAGAATGCAGTGATGGAGAGTGGTCTACAGCTATGCCTACCTATTTTACTGCTGCAGAAAAAGAACAGTTCTCAAGTAATGAGAGCTGGAAGACAGTCCCAGGCAGGGAGGAGTGTGATCCTGAAGTGTGGAGCAGCAGCAGTGGTGTAGAAGAGGAGAACGGAGACTGCTGTTTCCAAGGAGGGTATGGTTTTATTTTATTAGCAAACTTCCTATAATTTCTGACATCAGCAGTAATGTGGTACCCACATGACACTACACAGACTAACATCAATACTAAAAGTAGTTACTATACTAGCACTATCATTTGCCCAAATCTGAGCATGTATTTCAAATCAGGGAAAAAAATGTCTCATAATGCAAACTATTTTATGGAAGAAAATACTGATGGAGCATTGATGTGTAGTGTCCATAGGGATAATAGGCTTGGTATACCAACTTTAAAAAGCTAGGTTAGGCAAATCAATTGTGAAGACATACTTGTTATATGTGTATCTTCTGATACTGCCTAGTACTTCTTGCAAAGCAGTTGTTTATCTCTTTGCTTTATTGCTTCTAACATTCTCCTGCTGCTCTTTATTTCTGCAGCTCTAACAGTGATTAATTTAAATGTGAACTACTTGCTTGCTGAGAACTTAATACTTGTGTTATTCATTCAGTGCTTTACTTTAAAATGTATCTGCCTTTGTTGCAAGGCAAAATTTGTAGCTATAAATAGCTGAGGAAAGTTGTTGGTTTTCTTTTTTAAGGATCTAATTCACAGAATCATAGAATGGTTTGGGTTGGAAGGGACCCTAAAGATTTAGTTCCTATCCCCTTGCCATGGGCAGGGGCACCTCCCACTGGACCAGGCTACTCAAAGCCCTGTACAGTCTGGTCTTGAAGACATCCAGTGATGGAGCATCCACAACTTCCCTGGACAATGTGTTCCAGTGTCTCACCACCCTCAGTCTGAAGAATTTCTCCCTAATTTCTAATCTCATTCTACCCTCTTCCAGTTTGAAGCCATTGCCCCTTGTCCTATCACTACAAGCCCTTGTAAAAAGTCCCTCTCCAGCTTTCTTGTAGGCCTTCTTCAGATACTGGAAGGCTGCAATAAGGTCTGCCCAGAGCCTTCTCTTCTCCAGGATGAACAGACCTGAACTCTCTCAGCCTGTCCTTGTAGGAGAGGTGCTCCAGGCCTCTTACTATCTTCGTAGCACTCCTCTGGACCCTCCCCATATCATTCTTGTATTGGTAGCTCCAGAGCTGGGTGCAGTACTCCAGGTGGGGTCTCATGAGAGCAGATTTCTGGGCAGCACTCACACATTGTTAGCTCATGTTCAGCTTTTCATCAACCAGCACCCTCAAATCTTTCTTGTCAGGACTGCTCTCAAGCAGTACTGTGCTCAGCCTGTATTTGTGCTTGCGGTTGCCCTGACCCAGGTGTAGTACCTTGCACTTGGCCTTTTTGAACTTCATGAGGTTGGTGCAGGTCCACCTCTCCAGTCTGTCACGGTCCATCTGGATGACATACCTTCCCTTCCACGTGTTGACTGCACTGCACAGCTTGGTGGTGTCTGCAAGCTTGTTGAGGGTGCGCTCTGTCCCAGTTTGTCACTGACCAAGATGTAAAGCAGCACTGGTCCCGGTACCAAGGAACACCACTCATCACTGGTCCCCACTTGGACATCGAGCCATTGATAGCAACTCTTTGAGCACAACACCCAGCTAATTCCTTAATCTACTGAGTGGTCCATCCATCAAATCTGTGTCTCTCCATTTTAAAGATAAGGATGTTGACTGGGAGCGTGTCATGTGCTTCGCACAAGGCCAGGCAGATGATGTCAGTTGCGCGTCCCTTATTGACTGATGCTGTTACTTGATTGTAAAAGGCCACCAAGTTTGTCATGCAGGAAGCCATGTTGGTTGCTATCAATCACTTCCTTATTTTCCATGTGCCCTAACATAGTTTCCAGGAGGATCCACTCCATGATCTTGCCAGGCACAGAGGTGAACCTGACTGGTCTGTAGTTCCTCAGGTCTTCCTTATCTCCCTTTTTGAAAATGGGGGTTATGTTTCCCCTTTTCAAGTCCCTGGGTGCTTCATCAGACTGCCATGACATTTTAAATAGGATGGAAAGCAGCTTAGGAACTTCATCTGTCAGTTTCCTCAGGACCCTCAGATGGATTTCTTCAGATCCAATGGACTTGTGCACCTTCAGGTTCCTTAGATGGTCTTGAACCTAATCTTCTGTGGTGCACACTACTTCATTTTACTGGTCCCTGTCTTTGCCGGCTTTTACATGAGTGGTTTCCTTCTGGAGAGGGCCAACATCTTCCCTAGCCATCCTTTTACCACTGCTGTACCTATAGAAGTATTTTGTTAGCCATGATGTCCCTGGCAAGATTTCATTCTATCCAGATTTGAACTTTTCTAACGTGGTCTAACCAGGCTACTTGGACAACTTCTTTGTATTCTTCCCATGTTACCAGTCCTTGCATGCACTCTCTGTAGGCTTTCTTTTTGTTTGAGCTTGTCCAGGAGCTCCTTGCTTATCCATGGTGACCTCCTTGTATTTTTCCCCGTCCTTCTCTTTGTCAAGATTCATTGCTCCTGGTCTTGGAAGAGGTGATTCTTGAATATTGACCAGCTTTCTTGGTCCCCCTCCCTTCCAAGGCTTTGTCCTGTGGTCCTTTACCAAGCAGATCCCTGAGGAGGTCAAGGTTTGCTCTCCTGAATTCCAGGCTAGTGAGCTTGCTGTGCTCCATTTCAGGTCACTGCAGCCAGGGCTGCCCTTGAGCTTCGTGCTACCCACCAGCTCCTCTTTAGGGGTGAGCTCGAGGTCCAGCATAGCACCTCTCCCCATTAGCTCTTGTGTCACTTGGAGAAGGAAGCTATCATCAGCATATTCCAAGAAGCTCCTGCATTGCTTATGCCCTGCTGTGCTGTCCTTCCAGCAGTTACTGAAGGTGGCTGAAGTCGCCCTTGAAGACCAGGCCTTGTGAAGATGAAGCTGCTCCTTCCTGTCTATAGTGAGCCTCCTCTGCTTAGTCCTCCTGGTCAGGTGGCCTTGTAGCAGACCCCCACTATGATATCACCTGCCCCTGCCTTCCCTTCAACCCTGACACAAGCTCTTCATCACCTCTTCATCAGCTGACCAGTGGAGCTCCATGCACTCTAATTGGTCACTGACGTAGACACCCCTCCTTCTCTCTGGCCTGTGTCCCCTAAAGAGCTTGTACCCATCCATTCCCACACTGCAGCCATAGGAGCCATCCCAGCAGGTCTCAGTGATGCTGCTCATGTCAGAGCCCTGCAGGTGTGTGCAGGTCTCCAACTCCTCTTGTTTGTTCCCCATGCTATGGGCATTTGCACAGGGTATTTCAGTTGGGTCCCCAGTGAAGGTGACTTAGTGGCTGGAACTCCTTTGTGCTGCTCTGCAGGTGCTTTGCTGCTGACTTGTGATGTCTCTCCAGGCCAGGGACATCTATTGCTGGTACTGGGGTGTGTGTATGTGTATGTATGTGTACATATACATACACACCATTGCTGGTACAGACTGGTAGGAGCAGGAGGAATTGAGATGCCCTTCCCCTGACAACTTTAAAGCCCTTTTTACCAGCTGAGTAATCCTTTGACTGAAGGTGGTCTTCTCAGACAGATTGCCCCCATCTGTAATTAGTTTCCTTCCTAGTTTCTTAGAAGGGCTTACATCATATTGAGGCTAGACTAAAAGAACTGTAATTAAATGAATTGGTACTTTCTCTCTTTGCACTTGCACTGTTCTTTATGCACAGCATGAGCCTGGACTTGCTAGTTTTCAGTGAGCCTGCAGTGTAACACATCTGTTCCTGATGAGGAAGGGAGTCAGACTAGGGAGATCAGATGAGAACACCTCTAGCATGCGTTCTTGGTGGGTTTATAGTTTTATTTCTTTTATATTTAACTTGATGGTGGTGATTACCATGTTGACACTGCTTGTATTATGCCTTTCCTTTTTTCATAGTCATAATAAACTGCTCTTGATGAAAAGTAGGACAAAATACTACTTGTTAAATTTGGGCTGCCTAGGTTTTTGTGTTTTGTTTTGTCTTTTCACCCGTGCCTCAAAAGAGACGGTGTGGGGGGGGGGGAAATCCCAACTGCTAAACATACTCTTTCAAGACCTTACAGAGAGCCTGGTGTATCTTCTGTGTAACCTGTTTAAAAGTGTAAACCAAGCTTTCTCCTGAGAGTGTTAGCTGTCTCTTAGCTGCAGATAGCTATACGGTCAAATTAGCCTTTGAGATGCTGCTGTTGTGAAGACATTAATACTTCCTAAATAGTAACCTTTACCTGCCTCTTTTTTTTTTTTTTTTGTAGTCGGGGACATGCCCAATTTGTCGTCACGTGCTTCCTGAAGCAGGTGCTACTGCTATTCCCTTTCCATCTGACAATGATGCAACGTCCTCTCCTCAGAATGATAGAGAGACTTCAACCTAAAGTCTGAAATCTTTGCCCTTGAAATAAAATGTTAATTTTGCCTGTTTAATTATAATGAGAAAACAATTTTGTATAAAATGCTGTATGTAAAACACCTATATTATGTATGCTGGTTAGAAACTCTTGAACCTTTTTTTTTTTCAACTCCTTCACTTTTCACTAATGGCTTAAATTTTTGAACTGTAAGTTAGAAGAATGTGCAGCCTTTTTCTTGGCAGCATATTGCTAGTAACTAATGTCTAAAGCTTGTATTACAGCAAAACTTTCCAAAAAAGATAACAAATGTGGCATTTTGTTCAAGTTTTTGCAAGTGCAATGAAGTTGCAGTTTATTATCACTTCAGTCTGTTTTACCTAATAAAACCAGACTATTTGTTATTGTCTAAGTTAGTACCACTGAATGACTTTGTAATTGATCACTCACTTGTATTTTCATCAAAAATAAAGATGTTCTGTGATGCCAGCAGTGTTAGAATTGGATTTCACTCAGAATACATTGCATGACAAGGGAATGTTTCTCACACATTTATTTCACAATAAACTTTTTTCCTGACAGAAGTGCTATTAAATTGCTGCTATCTAAGGTTTTTTTAAGCCAGCGTCCTGAATGAATATGAGCTATGCAACATCAACATTTGAAGTTCTAAGTTCTGAAGCAATTGCATCTGTAAGAGCTGGGCAGCTGGTTCCTTCAATTAGTTTAAATTCCATTCCAGGAGAACAGACTGATCTCTTAAATGTGTTTCTATAAATAAAATATGCACAAAGACTTTAAGGGTCATGGAGTTAAACATTACAGGACAGAAAGTTGATATTTGGATATATATATGTGTATTAATGGCTGCACAAAAACTTTTCTGTGGCCAGGGGAAAGACAGAATAATACATGAGCAGCGTAATCAAACTCTTAAAACAGTTACAGATTTTTCCAGTAACTTGGAGAAGTGATTGACTAAAAAAATAGTAATCTTATAGTAGCTCACTGGCTGCTCAGATATGATTATGGCTATGAACATACTATCTCATTTCTTTACTAATATTAATGTATTTTATTAGCAGTAGAAGATAGTAATATTCATGTTTGAGGGACGTACTGAGATGTGCAATGTACATTGCCGTGTAACTTGTGGGCTGCAGCGGAACAACACAGTGGTGGCAGTTGACATGAGTCTGCTTCTCAGATTTTCAGTTATGTAATGCCAGAACTTAAACTTTAAGGAAGCCAAAACAGTAGGATATTGGTGAAAATGTGGCAGATGTGTAGCTCCTTGCTGACTTATTTCCTCTCTACTAAAACTTTCTGTTTGCTGAAATAGATGTCAGAAAGACCTGGGGAAACAGGGCAAGGAGCATATACTTCTAGGCATACACACTAGCAGAATTCATACTAATCCAAGAAGTCCTGGAGTCTTCCATGTCTCTATAACTTATATAAACTAGTGCTGTGGAGAGTGGCTACCAACTACTCCAGACATAAAATAGTAATGCAGCTTTAAAGCTCATCTAAGATGTGTACAGTATCTATGTAGATTGAAGAGGGAGTGGAAATGAAGGCACCTGTATTGCTTGCAGGGGTAAAAACCAACAGAATGAAGGACTTTGTAGTATCAAAATTGTTCCTTCTTTGGGCCTTCTGCTCTTCAGTAAAGAAGACATGCAGCAAATGTTACAGGTAGTTTAATGAGCCTGTATTTTGTTTCTCTCTGGAGTGGCACAATATATTTGCCTTCATCTCTTAAGCACAGTGACACAGAGACTTAAATTGTTATAAAGAGAATTACTTTAACTTCTGTGGCAAGATTTGGAAATCCTCTTGCTAGAAGCTCATGATTCCAGATGTAACCAGCAGTGTCAAAAGCTAAGGTAGAAGTTTTTCCTTCATTTGTTACCTACTTCTGGCTTCAGCTCTGACTTCTTCCTATTTATAAAGAGCTGTGTAAAAGGAGAATGTTCATGGTTTTGTTGTTTTTGGGTTTTTTTTAATTGAATGTAGAGATATTATTCACAGATATTTCCTGGATCCTCATCAGAGGAAATAGATGAATGGTCTTTCTAACACGGTGTCTGAAAAATTGTATTCTAGATCATGCGCAAAAGATTACTAGTAGAAATGTTTAATATAAAATAGTAAAAAAATCCAAACCTTTGGATCATGACCTAGTGTTGTGATTGTATATTCTTTTTGGTAAATGAAGTCATAAAAGATTGCTGTGCAGGTTGTCTGGTTCCTGCTTCAAATATAAAACTGTTTGAAATGGGCCTTGTTCTTGCAAAGGCTCTGCAGAGTAAAATGTTCTTCTAGAATAATAAAAATTAATTTTATTTTTTTCTCAAAGAGAAAGGGCCCTGTTCAAATATCAAAAGGAACAACTGTAGGTACCAGTATAGGCTGGGGACTGACCTGTTGGAAAGCAGAGTAGGGGCAAGAGACCTGGGGGTCATGGTGGACAGCAGGATGACCATGAGCCAGCAATGTGCCCTTGTGCCCAGGAAGGCCAATGGCATCCTGGGGTGTGTTAGAAGGGCTCTGGTTAGTAGGTTGAAAGAGATTCTCCTCGCCCTCTACTCTGCCCTGGTGAGGTTGCATCTGGAATATTGCGTCCAGTTCTGGGCCCCC
>WTSP01003158.1:0-26364 GCA_025331215.1 Actenoides lindsayi
ACTTAAATAAAAAATAATGAAATAATTACATATAAAATAATAAATAATATAGAAAATGACAAGATTTCTCACATGTGAGAAGGGATAAAGGCCAAGACTTACTAAAGTAACCTAAAGAGTATCTCCTTAGGTTATAATTAGGCATTTGTCCACTTTGCTGTGGTGCCAGGCACCCACAAGGAATTATGTTGAGAAGCTGCTTGCTCAGCACTATCCAGAGTAAAATCACGCCTAAATATGGCCTTTCAGAACCCAGCTTGAGGCAGCTATATTTAAGATTCTTGTCAGAAATGCAACGCCCCTTGTAAGAAGTTTCCAGCAACATTTTATTCTGTAGTGCCTCAGGATTTCAAGTTGAAGAAGAAGAATTATATTTTGAAACTTCTGAAAATTAGAAGTTTACTTTTTCTGAAAAATCTCAGTTGTAAAATTGTCATGTCATCTTCCTTTCTCTTTCTGCCTTAGAAACACATCTCAACCTTTAAAGGACAAATGTCTCTACCTTGTGAAAATGCACTTTCAATGTTGCTTTTCAAAGTTCAGCTCAAGTGATGCTGCCAAGATATATCCTTCTGCAGCAAATAATTCACAGATTCCAACTCACTGGGAATACAAAATCTTTGTCTTATGCCAGTGTAACTGCAGCAGTATTTTCCTGGACTGAGGATTAAGTTTGCTGAAGCAAAAAAATGCCAATCTATCTGATCTATTTCAATGTATATTGCCAGACGTAAAGATGATTCATCAATCTTCCTTTTCTAATAGTAACTATCTCAAGTGGGCAGTAAAGAATGACCACACTGACTATCTGATAGGAAAGAGCAGAAGTTGGAACAGTATTTTCCTTGCTCACTTTGTACTTGTCTGTGTGTCCATGCATTCATGTCTAGAGTTGCAGGGGTTGCTCGAGCATTTAATTACTTGAATCCCAATGAGCTGAAACTGCTTGGTTCGGAAGATAGTATAATAAAAGTATTCTCCTGAGGTAGCTATATAATTTTTTAAGCTTTACTGACAAGCTAGAAATAGTTACAGATTTTAAGTGTTGCCACTGATTATATTCAAAAAGCACGGAAAACATGAGCCTACATTTTCTTCTACCCCCATGTTCCTCCAGGAAGAGCAAAAGAAGGGAGTGCGGGCTTTCCAGGGAACTGCTTAATTATCTGGCTGACTACACACCAGCTTTGGCCTTGTCATAGCCACTCTTACAAACTGCATAGATTGATAAGGTCCTAAAAGGGGACAATCTGGGACTAAGACCTCCCATTCCTGTAGCACTGCGTAACTAGGTCATGAAATGGGAAGACTGGCTTCACATTAACTTGCATTGTTAAATACCTGAAGTAAGTACACAGACTGTAGGTATCTTGCCAATATCAAGGTGGCAAGAAGGATCAGAGTAGCCAAGAGACTCAGAGAAGAGGGAAATGTAAAAATAGTACACATTTGGACTGTGTATTTCCTATGTATTTGAGGAAAACGGATGTCTTCCAGCTTATGAATGGTGTCACTGGGGTATCTGGTATCCAACTAATATGCAGATATCACATGTCAGTAATTATAAGTGACGTAATTTTTTCTTGACTTTGCTGTTTCATAGTGGTTTTTTGTGTTTTTTAAGTTTTTTATTTCTTTTATTTTGAAACTAGTTCTTCCCCATATAGTTTGCATGAAAAGGGTGAAGTTTTTCCATGTAGTAGAAGAAAAAGTTCATGGACTTTGGATACAAATCCAATTAGAGAAAAATATCACCAAAGAAATACAGATAGTCAGCGTCTCATGTAAAATGCAGCTTGACATTTGAGCATGCAAGATGATTCGTGGGATGTGGTTTAAACAACTCCCAATTTTCTGTGTCTTTAAAGAAAAAACTGCCAAGTCAGGAATAGAATATATAATTTATTTTTATTTCAGGGTAGAAATAGTATTTTGATTTTTAGTATGCAATAGAAGAGCTCTCGCCAGTGCACATTTGTACACAGTCAAAAAAAGAGAGCATTCTTGGGCCAAACAGGAGCAGAGATAGCTACAGTCCCTGATTTTTCTTCAAAGTGATTTATATTGATATGTTAAATAGCATAAATTTGTATTTTTGTACTAGTTTAATGAAAGGTCATATTGTTGAAACTCATATGTTTTGACTTAGGTAAGTAGAATGGGAGTAAGAATTCTCCCTGTACATATAAATAATTTTCTTCAGGCTTCTACTTAACTATATGTTATGAACTATATAAATATGACCCTTCTATCAGCTGATAGATCATCTGAGCTACAGGCTTATTTATAGCACAATTCTTTCACTATAAATGTTCAGTTTTCTGGCATTACATGCTGCTTAAGACAAAGTATGTTTTCCTTGTGTTTGCACCTAAAAAGGAGGTGCATGATAATCAATGCTCCTTTTGAAAAGCAGTAAAAAGTAATAAAATAAGCTCTGAATTTTCCTCATATTGCTTTCTTTTCTCCTGGGGAGGAGATGGGGAGGGAATCCTTGCAGATTTGGGTGATACTTAATCACATGACTAAATATCATAATCACACAGTGATGTACTCTTATTCAGTTCATGAGATAAATTATGTCTGACCCATGTGGGAGGAGCTGTTACTACCTCCCTCCTTTTTCTGTTCCTTGCATTTATTCTAATCAGGATAGGATCAAGTAGAAACCAGAGGTTTCCCTTTGCATCCATTAACAACCTGGACAACTCTCTATATGTTTAGTCAGATCTACTGAAGGCTGAAACAGAGCTGCCATTGGATGCACACATATCAATACCCTCAGAAGCGCTATTGCTATGTGCAGTTTTTAGACCACTTAGCTATTCTAGGTACCATTGCTCAAGGAGGTCACCTATTTTCACTAAGTCTCAGATTGGTCCCACCAGTCTTTCTCATCTTTTCCTTTAGCTTTGAATGCAAATGTCTCAAAGAAGTACTAAAAAGTAAGATTATACTCCTCATGCTTTGATTTGATTATTAAGAGCTGTGTGGCTATTCACTCCTTTTCCAGAGAAGATACGTGGAATTCTTGGATAGAACTTGGCTCAAATTCTTTGTGTTAAAGCACATATGAGACAATTCACGAGGGTTTTTTTTTGCACAAGCATGTAGCAAACTACTGTCAGAAGCAGAGAGAATTAGAGGAAAAGTGATAAACCTCACATGTTCTTGTTACAATTGCATCCTAGAGTCTCTCCTCTACTGCTAAGGTTTATGCACTTCATCTCCCTCCAAGCTCTGCTTAAATTCCTATTTTAGCCATATCTGCCTTTCTTCTGGTTAACACAGTGATTTGATTGTGCTAGTAGCATTATTTTACTGCCATAGAGGTCTACATGGAGAGGAGGAGGTGATAATATTATGCAGTGCAACTTTGCTTGGCATAGTACTTGCCTGTTTCCTTAATATATTCATTTTCACTTCTAATACTATTTTGGAAAGACAAATGTTATAATCCATGGATAATTAAGATGTCAGACTAATTCTGTCATCTCATTGCTTTCTTAATCTGCCCCTAATCAGATTAAACACCTCAATTTAGAAGTTACTGACATTGCAGATTGCTGAACTCCAAGGGAGCTGTTACAGACTATCATGTCATAGGGGTTGTTGTGCTTTTAATGGCCATTTATAACTTAAACTATCTTGCAGTGGTAGAAAAAGTGGTTTTGGAATGAAGGAATCCAAAAGTATATTTTAGGACAGAGAAAAATGAAAGTACCCATCTGTCAAGATTTTAGCTCTATTGGCTCACTTATATTGAGAGAGGAGTCACAAAAAGAAAGTATTTTCTTAAAGTTTTCTGATTAAAATTTTGTCTACTGTAATGCCTGTCTGTATGTATATATATAAGCACACAAAATTCATAAACTCTGCTACTTATACTTAATGTCAGAACTAGTTTCTTCAGAACTCTCTGTAACTTAGAGTTGCACAATGAGTTGCACTGTAAATATTAGTAACTCAACACAAAATCAGTCCATTAATTAGAGAACCCACAGGCTGTTTGCTCTTTATCTCAAAATCAATTATAGTCACAAATGTTTTGGTATAGTTATTGTCAATAGACAGTGTATAGGAAGACTAGTTTAAGCTTAGAATTTATGTTTTGTATCGAACCCTCACTCACAAAGCATGATTTGCACCTAATAAGAATGTACTTTGATCACAATGGATTGTGTGTTGCTAATGGGATCATATGAAATAAAACCACAAATAGATACCTCAGGATGTACCAAGAAAAGCCTTCTAGTGAAGATGAAGAAACTGTAATTTTAAAATTGAATCAGCAACTATGGCCAAGTTTTATTTATATCTCTACACAAAAATATATTTGAATAATTATCAGTAGCTTAAAAGGATGTTCTGATTTCATGATTTTGTTATTTGTCTTCTACAGTTTATTTTTAGTCTTGAACAGAACAATACATCTTTAAAGTACTTCATGTTATAGTGTGTACTTTTGAAGATGCCAGTGAGTTTTGAACACAAACAGAATTATAACCTTGAATATGGAAGCTTATGACTGCTTTGTACTTAGTCTTTGATTACAGCATCAGCAACTGGCACACTACGGGTAGTGCCTATTGTCTCTTGAATTTGCTTTGGCAAAAGAGGTTATCACAAAACATCTGTATTCTCACTTGGTATATTCTGTCAAGAGCTGTATTTAATTTTTAAGTTAGAGTAATTATGGCTCTCATCTTAAGACATAAGGCCAAATATATCCTGAGTGAAATGCCTCTCAAGTGTTTTTTACTGTGGATAAGTTTATTTCCTTGTGTCAGATTTCAGCCTAAAGCAATTGCTTTTGAATATTTATTTTCTAATGTCTTATGTGTCTGAAAAAATGTTTCCTTCTTTAATGCCAAACAGCTGTTGTACAACACATACAGTACAATACCTTTATAACACAGGCTCTATGATTTTGAAATATCAATGGACAATTGATGGTAAAACAGTGGAAGTGATTAATTTAGCTCAGAGATCATAATGCTATTCTTCACTTCTCTCAGACACAAAGTACTGAATCAGATTTTTTCACTATAAGCACTATAAACTTTATACCGATGTCTGCACAAAATGTTCTTATACAATATGCATCAATGGCAAATGTTGTAATCTAAGAAATAATAGTGCTAACTTGTTTTGGAGAAAAAGGCTACTATTTGGTAAGATGTGCTCTTTAATATCATTCAGGAATTTGGGATGTTTTTTCCATTGAGGTCTTGTTGTTAAGCTGTTAACAGGAGGTGGAAGAAATGAAGAGGATAGGAGAAAAAAGAGATAGAAATTATTGTACTCATATCAAATGCTAGGCTAAGAAAATATCTCATCTAATTGTTTGTAAGATGGACTGGCTACAGGCTTGTAAACTAATTAGGATATAAATCACACAGTGTGACAGGATACTTACTACAAAAAAATTGTATCTAACCTTTATTACCATGTGCATTCTGCACTACAGATCAAAATTAACATTTAAATTTAACCTGCTGATTCCCCTGCCAAAATCCTAGTTCTATTTCCAGGACTTTGCACATTCTTATTAAAATGAGAGTTTTTAACATTATAATCTCTCTCTTTTGCTTTCTTTTGCTTTCATAATTCTCAGAACTGTTTCTCTTTCATTTAGATGCCAATTACAGTTCTCCTGCTGGTTTAGATGTGATGAAGATAGAACCCTAATATCAAGCATCCACTCATTCTTCATGAATGGCTTTTAACCTCTATATTATTCATTCTACTTTTCAAGCTGTGAATTCCTCTCATAGCTTATAAGGTAGTGAAAGTTTTTCATCTGCAATTAAGTGTGTATGAAGACATGACACAGGGATGATCTCTGTCCTGAGAAGATTACCCTTATTTACTAGAAGCTGATACCTGAATCAAGCAAGTGGTGACTATGCTCATAGCCTGGTGCTATGATAGCAGGTGACATTGACAACACATTTGTGATATAGAAAGAAGGTAAGTCAGGAAACCATTATGGAATACATGGAACAGTAAATGAACAACATTGAGGTAGGAACAATGAAGTGATAGTGGTCAAAATGATATTTGGTAATTTCATAGAAATTAGTCATGAGATTTAACTGCTGAAACTTAGAAACCTAGTGTCAGTTGAGATGCCATAGGTGTTCTGCTTGGCCTCTGCCTCTAGCCTGCAGAGAGTCAGTGTGGAGGGAGTGATGTAGTTGAAAACGTGAATCACGTGTTACGGTTTAGGGTCAGGATGGCCTGCTTAGACCTATAACAGATGCTCTCTGTTAACCCCCTCTCTTCCCAGAGAGGAAGAGAAAGGGAATAAGGGAGAGAGACTTACCCGAAAAGGAAACTGTAACAGCTTTAATGTAAATGAAATTAATAACAATACAAATGGAAACAGGCTGCTAACTTCAGAAAGTGCAGTTAGTTACAAGAACTGAGCTGAAAAGTAAAATCACTGAACAGAGTTAGTTCTGTTCTCACTCAAAACAGGACACCAGGAGAACAACTTCTAGGCTGAGACATGGAGATGATCCAATCAAAGATGTTTTCCTGGCTGCACCTCTAGTAACAAGATACATGGTGGTGTTAGAATGTGTTGACACTAAGGAACCACTCATACTGTGGATGAGAAGCATTTGCCTTCAGAAGGGCAAGAATGGCCTTCAGTCTCATGCATGCCATGAGGATCACTGTGTGCATACCTTTGAAATCTCTTACAAGATCAGAAGGTACCAAAGAGGCATCCTGAGCTTAGATTTTTGTAACACATTAGGGTGGCTAAGCTTCACTAGTTTTTGAACACTGCTAGTTTTTATAGCCAGTGGCCTGGAAAACAGTGTTGTGGGACTATTGCCATGTCCCACTTGATTCTGACTCTTCAACCCAAATAATCAGGTAAGCATTAGAATTTGGCTTTATAGATATACACCTGCTTTACCTGTATACAAGATTAATAAAATCAACCTTTTCACTTCTTGTTCTTAATTTTTTTGAAAGAGGACAAAGTGGTGAAGTGAGTTTTAAACCAAGTGAGTTTTTAAAAAGTCCATTTAACGCAAAGTTTATACGAAGTACTGCATTCTGTAATTTGATAGTTGTCATGGTAACATTTGGTTTGTTATTGATTACTTGAGTAAATAGCCTCCAAAATCCTGTTGACAATTTCATACTGCATAATAAACCATTTTAGTCTGCAGGTCTTATTACATGTATTCATTTATAGTGTTCAGTAATTAACAAACTATCACCCTTAATTTGTGATAATAGAGGTGGTGGTGTTTTTTAATCTCTGTTCTTGCTCACAGTGTGGGGGGACATCAACATTCAGAAGTAAAACTGTAATCCACATCAGAGCAATCGCTTTTCATCCTGTTGAAAATAGAAATGCATGGAATCCTTCATTATGTCTGTCCTTGTTCTCCCTCAAAATTATCCACCACGTGTCATTGGGTATTCTGGACTTGGATTAGACTTTTGATCCTCCTGGTGATGATGAAGGCTTTTTCCTTACTATTCTGTGATTTCAGTAAGCCTCCCTATTATTTTCTTTTTAGGATGAAGCTGTCATGGAACTTACCATCTAATTGTGTTCATGTTTCACATCTGATGTGTTCAGTTTATTCACACTCCTTAGATTTCTAGAAGACAGAGTGCATCCTTTCCAATTTATTTTAAGGATCTTCCTGATAATAACAATGAATTCTAGAGAAGTTCCCCGTTGTTCTGTTGTTGTACAAATATCTCTAAAGAAGGAGAGAAGGTGTTGGAAATTGTAATTGTTCTGTCAGTGATGATCATGCTTCTGTAGCCAAAACTATTTCAAGCTTCTGAAGGACAGTTGTTGTTGAAGGCCATCTTATGCCTGATGCCACTATTATGGCACCTAGTATTTTCCAGATAAGTAAAAAGACATATTAAAAATATTCCTAGAATATTAGCAGGCACGCATTTCTTTTGCCTTTTTTAACAGAACCATGTATTTCTGTTGCTGATTACTGTCATCAGCAAAATGAAGGTCATTCAAATGGTTTTGCTGGTGAAATGTCTATTTGCCACTTTTGATTATCTTGATTCAGACAATTAATACTGCAAACAGTAGAAGGACATAAATCCTTGCTTTATTCTTTAGCTTCCTCTGCTAATTCTTGGATGCTGATCATCACCTCTGTATAATCACTATGATCGTAAAGGTCTTGGAGCATTTTGATTATGTTGTCCTAGTACTTCCTAGCTTGATTTTGTTGTTGTTTTGTTGTTTTTTTTTTTTCAAAAAGTTATTTCTTAAAAGATGTTTTGGATGGCAATACTTTCTGTCATAAAAATTATTCGTCATCCTACAGTTTATAAGGAGTTTTAATATTTATCTTTTGGAAGGTTATTTTTCCAAACTACAAAATTCAAATTAATTTTGTTTTACTGAACAAAACTGTACAAAAAAAAAATCCATCATATAATAATCCATGTATCATATAGTTAAAAAGAAAAACTGTACAGACACATAATTACTAGATATTTGTAAAGTGGAAAAAAGAAACCTCTACTGTAAGTTGAATTATCACCTTGTTAAATATAAGTGAATACTGCTTGGAAATTTTCCCCAAAACATCTGCATGCAGACTTCTATAATTTCTGTTCTCCAATCTGCTATCACTGCAATTGTCACAGTCATAAAATGCATAATATATCTCCAGCAGTGTCATACCTCTGGACTACATGTGCTGCAGTGGTTGACTTTGTTCTCTCCAGGATACCTGTCAACTACAAAGCAGACAGCCTGCAGCTTTCACAATCTGGTCATTTTGGGATCTTGGCAGAAGATTGTGAGACTAATTTATTCAGGGGCTACCATCACCAGTGTTTAATTTTTTGTATATTCAGAGCATTATAGGTAAGAACAAAATGCACTAGTTGATATTTTGAAATAGACATTAAGATACATTTTGTTTGGAGGTGTTTCACACAGCTCCTTCTATATCTCAATGTATCTGGGAAAAAAAATAAAACTCAGCTGACTTCTAGCTTTGCTTTCCTGTTATCTTTCCTAGACTTTTGCTCTTTAAACCTTCACATCATTTTTTTTTTTTTTTTTATCTAGCAGAAAAATAATACTTTCAAACTTTAAGCAAGTTAAGTCCAATTGTAAAATGCAGGACAATGCTGCAAAGAACAGGATTAACTACTAATTTCCATAGAAGTCAACACTAGTATAATTTCAACAAAAAATTGAACTTTGAGATACTAGTCCTTTTGGAAAATATTTTGCAATTTCATAATTAATTCCTATTGTAGATGTGATATGATATGATACAGTATTTATGTCTATTGCATAGTTTATATTGTAATAATACCATTGTCAACACTACCTTATCAAATACTGTAATTGTATTTTATCAGTCAGTTAGGAATGAATTGGAAAACCTGGTTCACCAGGTCACAAAGATATGTGTAAAACCAAACAGCTCCAATTTTTTTCCTCGTGTGAAAGTCTTCATATCAGGATGTAACAAAACTACAAAACAGAATTTGGTTCACTGATCTGGAATTAGAAGGGAAAGTATATGTATATATAAGGTATATTTCATATATATGATACAGAGGAAAAAATAATATCTTCGCATTCAAATTTTCTAAATGTTTATTAAAAGTAACGATCTCAACTGTGGCTTCAGTAATATAAATGGGAAACCTGCTCAGTGGAATGTATACTGAGAAATACTGTCCTTTTTGTAGTTTCATTTTACTCTGTAACAGTAACAAGAAAAATTCACCGAAACAAGTTAGGTTTTATCTGTCTGGCAAGGAAATGTGTTTAATTACTATTATTTCTGAATACTTTAGAAGTGTTTATGAAAATAACATATTCCTCTTAATCAGAATACCATTTAGATTTTATCGTCTATTGTTGTGCAATATTCTGTCACATCAGTGACAGAATCAGAGAATGCTTTGGGTTTGAAGGGAACTTCAGAGGTCATTAAATCCAACCTCCCCTGCAGTGAGCAGGGACATCTTTGTGTGGTGAAGTTCCTCAGAGCCCAGTCCAACCTGACCTGGAATATTTTCAGGGATGGGGCATCTACCACCTCTCTGGGCAACCTGATCCAATGTTTCACTGCCCTCATTGTAAAAAATTTCTTCCCTCTATTTAGTCTGAATCTACTTTCTTTTAGTCTAAACCGATTACCTACCCCTTGTCCTGTGGACACAGACAGTGCTAAGAAGTCTGTTCCCATTTCTCTTATAAGCCCCCTTGAAGTATGGAAAGGCTGCAATAAGGTGTCCTTGGAATCTTTTCCTCTCCAGCTAAAAAAACCCAGCTTTCCCAGCCCTTGCTCACAGGAGAGATGTTCCAGCCCTCTGATCATTTTTGTGGCCTTTGCCTGGACCCGCTTCAACACATCCATGTGTTTCCTGTACAGAGCTGGACACAGAACTCCAGATAAGGTCTCATAAAGACAGAGCAGAGGGCAAGAATCACCTCCCTTGACCTGCTGGCCATGATGTATTGATACCAGAGAGATCCCTCAACCAAGGGACAGGGCCTTGCACTTGGCTTTGTTGTACCTCATGAGATTATTTGGGCCCACTTTTGAGCTTTTCCAGGTCCCTCAGAATAGCATCTCATCCTTTGGACATTTCAACTGCATCAGTCAGCTTGGTGTCATTTGCAAATTTGCTGAGAGAGCACTCTATCCCACTGTCTATATCACTGATGAAGATACTAACCAGTACAGGACCCAATACAGACCCTGAAGGAAAATGGCTTGTCAGTAATCTCCATCTGGACATTGAGCCGTTGACAACTACCCTCTGTCTGTGGTCATCCAACTGATTCCTCACCCACTGAATAGTCCATCCATCAAATCCATATCTTTCCAGTTTAAAGAGAAAGATGTTGTGGGGAACTGTGTCAAAGGCCTTGCAGAAGTCTAGATAGATGACATCCATAGTTCTTCCCTTGTCCATTGATGCAGTAGCTTCATCACAGAAGGCCACTAGGTTGGTCAGACAGGACTTGCCCTTGGTGAAGCCATGCTGGCAGTCTCAAATCCTCTCTGTGTCCTCCATGTGCCTTATCAGAGCTTCTGGGATGAATGTTCCATGATCTTCCCAGGCACAGAAGTGAAGATGACAGATTGGTAGTTCCCAGAGTCAGCCTTTCTACACTCTCAAAAAACGTATGCAATGTTTCTCTTTTTTCCAGTCATCAGGTACTTCACCTACCTGCCAGGATTTTTCAAATATCATGGAGAATGGCTTGGCAACTACATCAGCCAATTCCCTCAGGAGTCTGGGACACAACTCATCATACATATGTTTAAGTTTCAAAGCTGGTCTTGAATGTGATGTTTTAGAGTGGGAGGGACTTTGCTCCTCCAGTCCCTGCCATGTGGTCCATTGACTCAGAAGATGTGGGAAGAGAGGTTGCCACCTAGGGATTGAGAGCTCTTGCAATCTGTGGAAAGTGTCCTTAAAGATCTGCCAGCTCTGTTCTGCTCCCTTGTCTGAGGGCAGTTTCCCAGAGAGTCCTGTTGACTAACTCCTTGTAAAGCTGAGACGTTGCTTTTCTGAATTTCAGGGTCTTGACTTTACTCTTTGCCTGACCCATATCCCTTAGGACTGTGAACTCCACCAGGGCATGAGCACTGCAGCCCAGGCTGTCTCCAATCTTGATGTCACCTATTAGCTCACTTGTGTTGGTGATCACCAGGTCATATATTGCATCCCCTCTGGTAGGGCTGTCTATTATCTGGCTTAAGAATTTATCCCCAGTGCACTCCAGGAGCCTCCTGGATTGCCTACAGCTCACTGTGCTACTTTACTAGCAGATGTCAGGGTGGGTGAAGTGCCACAGCAGGATGAGGACCTGAAAGTGCAAAGCACCCTGTAGCTGGAGTAAGAAGGCTCTATCTATAGGCTCCACTTGATCAGGCAGCCTGTAGTAAATACCAGCCACATGATTACTTTTGTTACCTTGGTCTCTAATTCTTATCCATAATCTTCGGCTATTGCTTGTGGCAATTTTTCAGACAGCTCTTCACACTGTATCCATTTCTTGACATAGAGGGCAAACCCTCTACCCCTCCTTCATTGCCTGTCCCTTCTGAACAGCATGTAGCCATTGATAGTCATACTCAATAGCAGTTACAGCAGTACTTAAAAAAATCTAAAGGTACCGTTTGTATCTCTGACTTCATATAACCCCTTCTTTGAACAAGTGAATCCCAAAGTATGTAAGGTATGTGTCAGTTTAATAGCAGTTTTTAGCCTTATCTCAGAGTTGAAGTTCTGACACGTATCTGAAACTGTGAGACAAAAATTACAGTTAATCATGGATGGAATTAATGCTGCTTAACACTAAAGTATGAACAATTTTAAAATACAAAAACTAAAAGTTTTGTACATAATATTTTTATGTGTTTCTTAAACCACTAGGTTATTGGTATCCCCTTTGTGGGTAAAGTTGTATCATTATGAATATGCCTAATACCAGTATAGTTACTTCCCTGCCAGTATGGAAATGAACTTACTAGTATAAGCTTCTTTGTAACAATGTCACAGCAAAAGAAAGTTGAGGAACCATTTTACCAAAACAGGAAATTTGAAAGGCACATATTTTGCCATGCATGCTTAAGAAAAGTACAACATTATACAGAAACAGCACTGAGAGTTTTCCTATACATCAAATCATCCATGTATAGATGTCTGTAGAAAGAATTATTCACATTCCCTAGGGAATTTAAGTATTTAATCACAGAATCACAGGATTGTAGAGGTTGGAAGAGATCTCTGGATATCATCTAATCCAACCTCCCTGCCAAAGCAGGTTCACCTAGAGCAGGTTGCACAGGAACACATCCAGGCAAGTTTTGGAAGTCTCCAGAGAAGGAGACTCCACAACCTCTCTGGGCAGCCTATTGACCCTAACAGTAAAGATGTTTCTCCTTATGTTTAAGTGGAGCTTCTTGTGTTCCAGTTTGTGTCTGTTGTCCCTTGTTACATCACTGGTCACCACTGAAATGAGACTGGTCCCATCCTCTTGAACCCCACTTGTTAGATATTTATAAGCACTGATAAGATCCCCTCCCAGTCTTCTGCAGCCTAAACAGCGCCAGTTCTCTCAGTCTTTCATCATAAGAGACATGTTCCAGTCACCAATGATTGTCATTAACACCAGCAGAGATCTTCAAGGATCTTTAACAAGATAGGTACTTATCTCCCATTGGCTTTATTTATTTAGTCACTTTGAGAACAACAAAAGAAAAGCTACTAGAGTGTTCTGGGCAGGTTTAGCTGTCTTGACACTTATTGAATTATTTGCCTTATTTAGAGTTAGTGATTGCTATTTGTTTTAAAAGCTTAACAAAAAAAAAAAAAAAAATCCATAAAATTGCTGTTAATGACTAAACTAGTGCAGTATTTTTCTAGAAAATTATTTTTCCAGAGTAGTAGAAATCAGAATTATACCTCATAAAAGATTGATTTATGTGGTTTAAGGTCCATATTCCAATTATGCAATCATATATGCATTTAATAATTTAATGAAAAAAATGCAATTAAAAAAAAAACTAAAGAAGGGGTCATAAAAGGTGGGAGCTAGCCTCTGGAACTTTTCTATATTATTGAACAAAACAAACCGGTCTGCATATGATACTTCTATCTCTAGCATGGTGACTTTGAAGGTAAAAATGGTTTATTTCACACAGATTTAGCTCAGTTCAAAGACCTACACATTTAGGTTTCTTGCAGAGCTGTACTGCAACAGGAGACTGACAGATGAAACGAGTCTTTTCATTTCTGTTTTATTGCCTGCCATAGTAGTCAGTTATACCGATCACATAAAAACATAACATAATTTTTATTAAAATTCATAATTTAGTGTCAAGATGTTAACCTTTCCCCATATTATTTCTTTCTTTTAGTTTTTCTGAGCATATGTTTCTTAGCTGTTCCAGTTAAAACCCTCATGTTTTGACTGCAGTTGCCCAGAATAAAATTGACATTTCTCATAAAGATTACATTCATTTTCCCTTTCTGAAAAGCTTCTTGCACTTTAGAACTGCCCTCAGCTTTCTGCAATAGATGATTGGTTTTACCTACTTCTATATTTTTCATTGCTAAGTTTCAAGGCTACAATTAAAAGTCAGTTTGTTTTAGCTTTTTACCAGTCAGAAGCAAACAGGTAACTCATAGAAGATGTGAAGGCAGTCTAATATATTTTTAAACTGTGCAAAAAGCCTGGTATTTTCATTCTATAGAGGAAGTCCAAGATTTTGATAGGCTGTCAGAAAGAATTACTGATACTCTTTCTGTTGTTAAGCTTTACTAGAGAGTTATAAATGTTAAAGAAAAGGTTAAACAGAAGATGAAAATTTGAGACTGTTTTTCAACATGCTTTGTTTAAATTTGACAAAAGTAATTTCTGCAGACTGTATTTGGCTTTTGTTTGTAACAGTGAGAATCCAGTTACTTCTTTCACATGAAGGCAATGAAGACAGAAAATGGAGGTAAAATTATATATTATATTAAGACCCAATTTGTAAATATCAGACTATACATATGAGTTCTTTTCCTGCCACTCCTTTTATCTGTAATTCACTCCTCATTCATACTTTCAGACTAGTCTGAATTTTCCACTTTTAATTAGCAGAGCTTTTCAATTTAACAATTTAAATTAAACTTTCAATTCAACAACTTACTGCAATAAATTTTGTTAGATGTAAGAAAAGCAGTTTCCTTGACCAAAAGGCTCCAACTGTCAAGAAAATGAGAACCTACCAATATTTTCTGATACTGGCTACAATTCAATAGCTAGTTGTGTAGAATATAGTCAAGCCTGTTACATGATACTTTATTTTTCTTATACATATACTCATAATCTTGAATGCTATCAGTACATAAGCCTCATTGGGTAGTGATAATCTACTCTAAATAAGGCAAGGTGATATCTTAAAACCCACAAAGAATTGTATTTAACATTTTTATCCTCCCAAGGCTATGCTGAGAACAGAAATTAGTGCATACTCTCAGACAAATTATATTAAAGCAAATGTGATCTTGAATAAAAATAATATTATTTAAGTTATAAAATGTTCTACTTGAAAATGTTTAACCCAATTGACTCATTTTTAGCACTGCTAAGAGCAATACGCAGTATATCTACAACTACATTAATTAATTTCTGTTTAAAGCTCAACAAAAAGCATCTGCACTACTGCTTTTATAGAGATTGCATGTGTATGTGTATATATACATGCAAGCATATATATATATCTCTATGGTATTCTCATTCTGATGTACAGGAGTTTATATGCATAAGAGCCATGGACAAGTAGGACTTAATCAGAATTTAAGAAGATTAATATATGCCAGTTATTTCCAGCAGAAGGTAATAGACTGACGTGAGAGATGTGATTGATAGCTGAAACATAGGATATGTGGTGTGGAGCACGTCAAATGTGCCAGCCACATGGTACAATGGTCATTCTCAGAACTAAAGCATTCACCACATCATGCTGACAATAATAGATGTAACTCTTAATACTAAAAGCAGATTTTTTTTTTAGTTCTGTGGATGTGGTTGTGTAGCAAAATTTTTAATGGCTCCTTTGTATGAGTTGAAATATACAATTATGAGCAGCAAATTTTGTTTAACTGAAATCTTTTTTACATCTGAGAAGTCTGATGAGAAAATGCCAGGGAATACAAAACACACACACACACACACACATATATATATATATATATGTATAGAGTGACTGTTCCTTCTTAGAGTGTGTAGGAGACTGACAATCTTCCCACTCAGCCAACTGCATAATTATGGGGTTTGTTTGTCTGGGATTCCTCCTCTCCCCCATCTGATGTCCTAGGAGACACTGGAGTGCTAGCTACCATGTGCTACAGTGTGGTTACTCTCTTTTCCTGAGCTAGAAGAGCCAAGGTTCTTAAGAAGCCCAAAAGCTAGACATGGCATGAAAACCTGTTATATGACAATGCTACAAAATAAGCACCACGGAAGATTCTATGTGAACTCAGTGCATGTGAAATATAGAAATGTTTTGAAGTCACCTTAGGTCCTTTTTTCAGTGGGTAGAATAAACTACAAGTAACATTGTCCACAACAATATTTTTTTCCCCTTAACAAAAATATAGTTTGGTTGGTTTGTGTTTTTTTTCCAATAATACCCATGTTGTTGGTGTATTTTTTCAAGATTTTATGTCAGATTTTCACTGAAAAACAAAAAGATGTCTCTTTTAGCAATTCAAAAGACTCCTTTTCCTGTACATGGTAATAACAACAAGAGAAATAGCATAGGTACAGGAAATATAACTGCCTTTTTTTTTTTTTTTTTTTTGTAGTAAGACACGTAAAGTGACAGAACTAAAGCTCTGCTTTTATCTCATTGACATGAATGAACTTTCACAAATATAAAAGAAGATAGGGTTAAGCCAAAGAAGAGTATACAATGAATAGGAGCAGGGTCAGTTCAAGGTTGAAATAGGATTATGACATGGGTTTGATCCAAGCCCATTTAAAATTAGTAGCATTATTTTTATGGAGTTGTGTACTTCATTAATGAAATATTGTTTCAAAAGTGGTGACTATTGAAGAGTAGTATAGAAAGAAAGAATAACATACAAGAAATTTGTAATGGGTATATTTAGTGTATAGCATATACATATTCTGTCTTGTTTTTCTCTCATGTAATAATACTGAATGCAAACCAGTGCAGAATGTGGTTCTCTTATTACATTTTCTGGGAATTAGTACCCTGTTTATGTCAGTTCATGTACAATAAATTTTTTGCAATATGTCACCTTCTAACCTGCCAAGATCCTAGCTGACAATAAATGAATATCCAAATATCTTTTCCTGATTGTTCACAGAAGGATTTCAGCATCATTCTTAACTGTGCATATTGCCTAAAATATTTCAGGAAATAGACGTTGATCACTTCAGAAAAGTGATTTTTAGTTGCTAACAATATTAAGGCAATTTCAGTAGCTGAACTGCATCAAATACCATACATTCGCTTCTATAGAATTCATTTTAATTTCTTATCACCAGTTATGTCAGTCATATTCCAGAAAAAATATTTTCTTAGATGACATATTTAATGCTTTGCAATGAATCGTGGCAAATATCTGCACCTTAAACAACGTTGTGGTCATAACATTTTTATTTAACTTTCTTTTTTTTTCCTTCACTGTGTTTTTGTTCAGGCATGCTGAACCATCTTTAGGACGCTAAGTTTCATAGATTAGTTCATGTTGTGTTGTTGCAGTGTTCATTATCATTTTATCAGTCATTTGAGACAGGAAGAAAAAAGGCGAGGGGAAACTGGCTATACAATACATTGGTTGCTTGTTTTCCAATTTGTCTCTACCTCTTGAAAAAATTATGAAATTTTTCTACACAAAGTCTTCATACTGTTTTCCAGCCCAGAAATTATATTTAGTAATTAAATTGTCTTTACTGGTTTCTAGAGATTATTGTTTATTGTTCTACTATTGTTTTAATTGACTTAATGCACAAAATGTCCAGGAGGGTCAAGATTTTTTGCTTTAAGCAAACCAGATGTCATAGCAGGATAGGAAAGGATGGGGGACCTCTACATACCAACAAATTACTTGGGCAGCACAGATAACTTGTCTGCTTATTAGTCACTCTCTGACAAGTCAAAGGTCAAAATAGGAACAATTTTAAGAGAGGATTTGAATTATTTAGTCAAGATAAAATCAACAGCATCTTCAATATTTTTCTTAAAAAGCTGCAAATATACTGCTTTTTTTTTGCCTTTTTTTTTTTTTCTCCTTTTTTTAAACAAAACAGTAATGTGGCAAGGATAAATGAGAGATTGGTATTGAAAGCAATTACTGTGACTGGCTAGATTATGTAAATTTATTACTCTTGAGAACAACATCTGTAGAAAACTACATGTTTTTACCTTTCTTTTTCTTAATAAGGTAGCCAATGTTTGATGCCTTTTTATTTCCATTACAAAAATGCAATAGGGTTCAGTTATCTTCTGACATAATCAAGTGTAATTTACAAAAATGCAAAGGAAGCTGAACATAGTAAGAACAAAACTTGGGCTGTTCCATTGAATTGTCTGTTTCAGAAGCACCTCTCTTTTTTTTTTTTTCTTTTTTTTTTTCTTTTTTTTTTTTTTTCTTTTTTTCTTTTTTTCCTTTTCCTTTCCTCTTCTCATAACTTTGCTGAAGTTATGCTAGGTACTTGTCTCAGTTTCTGCTATTTCTCTCCTTATTTCTGCTTGCTTCATACAGTTGTTAATGCAGTTGCAGTTATTACTATGTTGACTTCTGGATTTGTAGACTATCCTAAACTAATTCCTTGGTCCTTAATCTTAACTTCTAACAAACTTTTAGGCTCATAGGGTAGCCTTCCATTCTTAAAGTTATTACTAGAAAACTGGAATTACCTAAGCTTACCAAAGCTTGAATGGAAGAGTATAGCTTATTGAATTTAAGTAGGTCTGTGATGGAACAAATACATACACAGAAGGAAAATTAAGAAGGAAAAATCTCAATAGTAAGGAAACATTCTTGAAATTAAATTGTAATGTAGTTTTACTTCAAAATTACTATTTTGGTAGTTTGTTTTCCATTTCTCAAAATAAATGGTGTAAGGTTTAAACCACAGAATCCATCATTTTTGAAGTAATGATCAAATTTAAACTAAAATATGAAACAGATTTCTTTATGAAGTAATTTTGAACTTAGAGAGGCAATTTATAAATTATGCCAAATGTCATATTCTCAGAACTTCTGCCTTTTCTACAGTTTCACAAGTATCTTTCTCTTGAGAATATAATCTTGAGAAGATTTAGTCATGCTTTTTTATCTTCTTCTACTGACATCCAAACTTAAAACCAATTCATGACTTAGAATCACTTAATTCCCAAAGAATGATGTTGTCAAACATTTTTCAAAATCTGAGTGGGGAGAATGCTAATTATCTTTGCAATAATAATTCTAAGAATGCCTGCCTTTTTTCATGAGCTTCCTTACCTGATCCTACAGATGTCAGTTCTTGGTTTAATGCTGTTTCTGTGTATTCTTCACATTTAAAATTTATGTAGATCAAAATTTATGTAGGCCTTTACTCAGGATCAATGTTAAAACTCAGTTGTCTATTGTGGTGGTCTGACCTTGGCTAAGGGCAAGACAACCTCCCAGCCACTCTCTTACTCCCTCTCCTCAACAAGACAGGGGGAGAAGACAGGATGGGAAAATCTTGTGGGTCAAGTTAAGAACAGTGAGATCACTCACCAGTTAGTCACATGCAAAACAGACTAAACTTGAGGAAGATTAATTTTTTTTTTTTTTTTTTTATCAATTAAATTGGAGTTTGATAGTGAGAAATAAAGACAACAACAAAAATACTTTCCTCCTACCCCACCACTTCTTCCCAGGCTCAACTTCACTCTTTTGTTTCCCACTCCTCTACCTCTCCTTGATGAGCAGTGGAGGAGGGATGAAGAATGGGGGCCATGGTCAGTCCACAACAGCTCCTCTCTACTGTTCCTTCCTCCTCACATTTTTCCCCTGCTCCAGCATGGGCTTTCCATGGACCACGGTTCCTTCAGAGCATGTCCACGTGCTCCACTTCAGGGTCCTCCATGGGTGCATTGTTGATACCTGCTCCATCATGGTCCTCTCCACAGGCCTGGTGTTCACAAGGTTGTTTCTCACACTATTTTTGTTCTTTTTTCTCTCTGTCCAACATTTTCTCCCCTTCCTTAACTATGTTTTCCCAGACATGCCACCAGTTTGACTAATTGCCTCAACTGTGTCCTGTGGTGGGTCTACTGTGAAGCTGGCTGTGTTCATGACAGAGCAGCCCCTGGACTATTCTCAAAGAGGGAACCCCTGCAGCCCCCCTGCTGCCAACACCTTGACACCATCACCCAATGCATCTATGCATTGTCTCTTATTTCTTGATGCACTTTTAAGGTTTTAAAAATAAGACTAACTTCTTCACTTCAAATCTCATATTTATTTGCAATCCATCAATAACTTAATTTAAAATTGAATCTTAGTGATTAAGCTGGAAACGTACTCTTTGAAGCTTGTACTTGTGGGAGATGTGGGATTTGCTTCACATGTGACAAGCTGTATGATCTGCATAATATAATTTGCTATCTCTAACTGGTAGAGGTAACTCCTTATTCTCCTTCCTCTGGAAAAATCCCAGGCACTTTTTAAGCCTTGTTATGACCAGAACTCATCACTGTTATTTAAAGAGTAATGAGGATTTTTTATTATTATTTTTTATTTATTTATTTATTTATTTATTTGGTTAGTTAGTTAGTTTTAGTAAACCCAACAATAATTGACTCAACTTCTGATACCCACGAATTCTTACGCTGGACAGACAGGAATGAAAATTAAAGTGTCTTTGAGTATGTTACATGTCATGCTCTGCTTACTGCTTTTATTTAGCTACTATTTAATAAGTAGCTAGTGATGATAAATATTATTTACTTCTACATCCAAATCCAGCAAATACTTATCAAACTGAACTGTGTACTATGAGACTTAACTCAGAGATTTTTATTATTTCTTTGAGTAATCCTCTAGTGACTGAGTTACATTGTGCTGCCCTGTCATGTGGGACCTGCTGGCACAGAAGCAGTTCCTACCCACAAGCCCCGCATTTCCTCAATGAGTATGGAACAGGACAAGGAGGGAAGCAGGTCCCGGACACATTAAAAGTAGTATTTTCACAGCTGCACACCTCCTGAATAAAGCTTAGTGACAGTTACAGCAGAGTAATGTCACTTCTAGTACAGGCTTTCTAGGTAGAACTTCACCACAGCTTTGGTTCAGAGCTGCTACTGCCCCCAAAGGTGGGAAGAACCACTCTGTCTCTTCAAGGTGAAGGAAGCACTGTCTCAGCTTTACACAGCATATCTGTTTTGTTTGAAAATGCATAATGAATATCTCTATTTTACTGACAGGACTTCGAATCACAGAGAGAATAAATGTTGTGCAAAGTCACATAGCTGAAACAAGGAATTGCATCTGGATTTTTGAAAGCTTAAGTCAGGACCTGTTCCTATGACCTAGCTTAAAAAAAAAAATTAAAAATGCATTGATGTTGCAAATGAGAACCTCACTTTCACAGTTATTAAAATACCCTAATACAGGCTTAGGCAGTCATTAAAATGTATATTTTTAGTTGAATTTGTGTTTAAATATGACAAAGTTCAGTAGTGTTCATTCCCTGAAGTTGGACTTGTTTATAATTTAAATTGCTTAAATATTAGTCTTTCTAAAAGCTAATGTTGTTTATATATGTTGGATGCTAATAATTCTGGTCTATTGTATAAATACATATTTACATTTGGCAATACTTATGAAGCTGAATTAAAAGCAAATGTAAACATCAGGGTTAATTTCTGCACATTTTCAAGCACATATCAGAAGGGAAGACTAAAATCGGTCATTATGAGTACATAGTGATGAAAAATGGCTAGACACAATAAAGGATAATTTCTTTGGTTTCCAGAGCATAATGGAGTATGAATCATATTTAAAATTAATGGCTGAGAAGACAGATCATGATTTGAATGTCATCAGTAGCTATTTTACTCCTCCCTAGAGCAGCAACAAGCCTTTTATGAGAGATGAGTTCCTGCAAACAAGCCCTTCTAAGCTATCTGAAAGCTCCTCATTTATAACAGAACTTTAGAAAATGTTTTATTTTTACTTTGTTCAGTGCTTGGAGTAGGGAGAGAAGACTGGGAACACCACCTTATTGTCCAGCAAATAATGGCAGTTACTTCTTTGCAAGTAATTGTTTTAATGTCACTTTTTGTGGGGGTAATGTTGGCAGCATGTCCTCATTTTCAGATGGTGTGCAGTCCTCCTATATTCTTTTCTACTTCTGATATAAAATTGAAATTACTTCAGTGAATTCTTGTATGTTCAGTTTTGGGCAGTGCTGCATCTCAAGTCTTTTTTTGAAAGACCACACCAACACCCTTGAAGACAGCTGTCATATTCCCAGCCCTTGCTGAAGTGCTCATCTGTGTCCACACACAAGGCCACCACAGCACTCATGTTTGGACACATCCTGCTTCATCTGTGAGATATGCTCTCAGACAACATGCCTTGCTGCCTGCTCTGTGAACCTTCTGCCAAGCATCCAAACCTGATGTATGTGCAGTGCTTATACCCTAAAGCCTTCAATTGACACTAGGGCAATGCCTAATGTCAGTGCTTATTAAAACACTGCTCTCTTAAGAATTTCTTAGTTCTTAGATCTTAGAATATGTGCCAGTACTTGTTTCAGTCATTGGAGAAATAGCACAGTGGAGGGGAACATGTTATTGTTCCTATTTAAGTGAATCTATAAGTTTAGTTATTGTGTACATGTAGTATTCAACAAATAAAGATAACTAGCTAAGAATGAGTCTTTTTCCAGAAGAAGGCATACTGATGGTTTTGATAGTCAAAGATATTGAGCAGCAATGAAAGAGGAAAATCTGGGGTTTGGGGTTTTTTTGCTTCTAGGTATGTGTAAAGTAATTAATGCTTTTTGATTTTCAACATCAGCAATAATCCTGTAGTGAAAGTTGAAGTCTGCTGTTGGAGATCAAACTTTTAATAAAAGATGAAGTATGCCTTTTATTTTAAGGGACTGTAGGTAAGACCTTTCCTGACATTCAAACTTTGTGTTTACTAAAGCTGTTATGTATTTCAAGTTCACAGGCTGTTCTTAAGCTGTTGAATTATTATCGTGGTATATTATCTTTCATTCTACCCACAAAAATCTCTTATGGCTTATTTGCTGTGCAAAATGATATTTTGTGAGATTGTTTTCATTTTTCGGTAACTTCTATCACAGAGTACCCCAGATTTAGCCATAACTCTATTTTACTGGCAGGCTCCTCTCTCCTCTTCCCTTTGGAATTGCCTCTTGAAGGAAGCACTCATGAAGCACAGCCAGTTAGGATCTCAGTTTAAAGGGTCTGCCAAATTATACTGCTTAAAATTGGCACAAAGGCAGGAGCACAAGCTGAAAGCAGGTATTGGAATGGTTCATTCTTACAAATGGCGATAGACCAAAGCGGTCCTTTCAGGTGTAATGCCAACAATAATAGTCTGACTTCTGGTTTAGGACGTCATTCTTCATGCTGCACTGTCCTATTTATAGACTTTTAATGTCAGAAAAACACTTTCTATTGTATTTAGGTTCTCTTATTCTTTGGTAATACCTAGACAGATACAGAAGCTATTCTGGTAAAGGTAGCTGAAATTTTGTTGAAAAATGTTTCTCTTCATGTCATTACAGTATATTGTTTTGCAGGAGCTGAAATGGGTACAGTGAAAGGTAAGGGCTCTAATGATCTGTAGCCTGGCAGCTACAACAGTGGCCTGATTTGGAAGGCACATAGATGCTCAAGTTCTAGCCCTGGTAAAACCATTCCTGAGGACATATATATATAGATACATGCACACACATCTGCATGCATACACATATATATGTGTGTAAATAACAAGAGCAAAGCTAAATCATATCTCTGCATGCTACTTTTGTACATCCTAGGACACGGTATCCTGACCACAACATAACAGGATTCTGTCATCTTAATGAATACTTTCCAAAAAAAAAAAAAAAAAAAAAAAAAAAAGGAAATATTTTAATATACACATGCCCCCCTCCCCAATATTTTGTGTAATTTCCTTTTTGCAAAGAGACTTGATAAGCTTACTTCCTATTTCAGTGTGATGAAAAGCTAAATGTAAAATGGGATTGCTGTCTCTTGATCATTATCCTTTCACTCTGCTGGATAGGCTTGTGAACTACATAGAGTAACTCTCTGCTCTTGATAACTCCTCAGTTATCAAAGCACAAGGGCTACATGAAAGTATTTCTCTTTTTCATATATGGAAGATTGGAAAGGATGGTCATAATGGGAAGTTCATGGGGACAAGAACAAATGGAAAGCATACTCTGGTGTGGGAAGACAACCAATTGAAATTATAATCTAAGTAGTTTAAACTGCTGCTTCTAAAAATAGCTGTCTCTAGGCATTTCTCTATTGCTCTCCTCATTTTTGTATAAGATATACCTGGTACAGTGTTGTACTATGGTAGGAGTGGGTCTGATGGTTTGAAAAGCAACCCAAATGAAATATGAACAGCTAGTTTCAATGCTCATACATTAGAAAAACTTTACACAGGAGCAAAAATTTGAAATCCCAAACACGTTTTTTCCACATTAACAATATTTTAAAATGCAGAAGGCACTTCTGTGAAGCATGAAGGATGGTCAGGGTTAACTAATGAGGCTGATAGATACAATTGCTGCATGCTTGATCCATCTTGGATCCTAATGCTCATTTGGACATGTCTTAATTATTGTGTGGGTGTTAAGTCTGTCCAAACTCACAATCAGTAGATATATGGTCACTCACTGTGTTTATGCCTCTATCTTAGAAAGCTAGAACAAAGTGATCAGGATGTAGTTTGCTAGATTCATACAGAAAATTTCTCATAGAAAATTTGAGCAAACTAATTGCTAGCATTAACATGGGAGTCATAAGAGCTGTGATAATGATACGCATAATGAAACCCGTGCCTCTGGCCATCACTTTATCACCTACAGGGTCAGCAAAAAATTTCTTCAACCTTGAGCTGCATTTTATAATTGGCTATATGTATCTGGGAAGATTTTGGTTTGTAAAAGGGCCTAAGTGCATCAGAAGAAAGAATGGTGGGTACCCACTATCAAAGTGTGTTGGAAAACAGAGTCGAAACTTCATAATTTTCAGTTTTAAGCACATGGATCTTCAAGATTTAGAGGAAATAGTCTGATCGGGCAGCTTAGCAATAGCTTAGCAGATTTATAGAAAACTGTCTATCTGCCAAATGATGACAACATGGTGTGTGAACATACTGAACCTAGGCAGGGCAGTGCTTTGCTAAATGTAATTTTGTTTTGGTGACATGATTGCTCGATCTCACAAAAGGGCAGGACTTTCCCAACTTTAAATCTGCACTGCCACATCACATTAATGAAAGTTCTCTTAATAACAGGATGTTAACTAGTCAAGGACTCTTGAACGCCTAAAGATTAACAGCACAATATTTTTTCAGTTATTTGCTAAAAACTGAATTCCACATGAGACATAGCCATAGTTCATTCAGCCTATGTTTACATGGCTAGCTGTGAAGAGAATTTAGGAGTCTAATTTTGTGAATTGTAGCATATGCAGTGAGAAAGGCACCATTAGGAAGCAGCTCATACCTAAATATCCCTCCAGAAAGCAATTCGGCCTGAATTTCTTTCTCTTCTAGCTGTACAAAAAGCCCAGGGAGAATGTGATTTTAATTTAAGCTGGTTTTGCAAAGACTATTTGAGTTAGGCGTATGTATTCTGAGTTTATTGTCTCAGGTGCATGACATAGGTGTCTGCCAGTATCAGTATGTTAAAATGGCACCCACAGCAAAGAATTTGGCAAGCGTCTCCAGCCTTCTACATGAATTGTGGCTTACTGCTTAGGGGGACCTATGCCCCTCTTCCAAAAGAAGAGAAACACAATAGCTCTTATGTAGTTGATTGTAGCCTCTGGGCTGACAGGGGGTGCTTTTACCTGCCATTTCACACTCATATCAGTTCTAGGTCTCCATTCCCAAAAGTGCATTCCTACAGTCAGTCCCCTGTAGAACTTGGAAAGAAGATACTAATAGCCAAGAGGTGACTGAGAAGACTTTCTTACAATATCCCTTACCTTACATTCCTTGTCCAAACAAGACAGAAGAGCTTAGCAGGACATATTCATGGCTGATTACCTGCCCAAAGAATTTCCAGACTTCCAGTGAGGCATTTCAGTAGTTTAGGTTAAATGTATACCTATAGGAAAATTACTTGCAACAGATCTAAGTTTTGGCCATCTAGGTCTAAAACATGATTCCAAATCTCCTGCTTACTGGTTGCCTTTGGTGACATGGATTTTACTTGCATATTCTTCAGGTATCAGTTCTGTTTCTGGGTTTAGTCCCATTCAGTGTAGTTCTGTTAGTAGTAGCTTTAGTTGAAATCATATCAAGATCCAGGTAATGTCCATTCTAGTAAAAAGCTATGGATGCTTAGTACACACCAAGAAGATTAGATGGCTGTGGCCACTATCTTTGCTCTGATATTTTTTCCTGGACATAGGAGAATGAAGACATTCGTCTTTCAAGAAAGCTTCAAAATGAAAGGACATATCAGCTTAGGTAGAGAAGCAGATCAGGTTTAAGTTATTCCAAATGTTTCTTTTTTTTTTTTTTTTTTTTTTTTTTTTTTTAAAATAAAACAAAAAAAAAACCCTCCCCCCCAAAAAAAAAATAAAC